>JAADXZ010000820.1:0-13040 GCA_023338055.1 Phytopythium mirpurense
AGCGCTCTATAACGCGCGCATTATTGGCGGCCTATCGAGCCTCCTTGTCTGGGGGTCTAGCGAGCGAGCCGCTTGCCATGCCGGCAGGCCTGACTCAGACCATGAAGGCCAGGTCGGGGTTCCGGCGGCCGTCGCCAAAGTACACGTAGCCGTGGTCGCAGGCGCTGACGCGGTGGAAGGCCATGGCCCCGGGGAACTCGTAGCTGCGCAGCGTGACGAAGGCGCCCGAGTTGTCGCGCGAGACGGCCCAGGAGCCGTCCAGGTCCTGCACGAGCGGGTCCCAGAAGTCTCCGGGGCGCACGAGGCCGCCGCTTGCGAGCGCCCGCGAGCGCTCGGGCAGCTCGGGCCGCCGCAGGTGGAAGTAGTTGTACAGCTGGCCGGCGCGCTCGTTGTCGAGGCCCTGGAAGCTCAGGTTGGCCACGACCTGGCGCGCGGGCGAGACCACGAACGCCTCGAGCGGCGCGACGGCGACCGCGTGGTCGATGGCTTCGACCAGGCACGCGAGGCGCTCGAGCTCCGTGAGCGGCGCGGCGCTCTCGTCTTGGTTGGACGGGTCAGGCTCGGCGCCGCTGGTGTCCCCGGGCGTGAGCACCATGGCCGGGTCTCCCTTGAGCCGCGTCGTGAGCGCCAGCGCGGCGTCGGCCTTCTTCTTGGGCACCTCGGGGAACTGCTGCAGCTCGGGCGACGTGTTGGTGCTGTGAAGAGGGTGTCCTCACGGTGGAGAGGTTAGACGGAGGGTGATTGGGGGGATGCGACCGCATTGCGATGGAGGCGGCGGTCGTAGCAGACGGACGCACCAGAAGTAGAACTTTTTGACGGGGAAGTCCTTGCCAGGCAGCAGCGCGACGGCGACGAGGTAGTCGGCGGCCTCGCCCGAGAGGCGTCCCCAGAAGCGCACGGACGCGAGCTGCTCGGTCGCGCGCCGCTTGAGCAGCCCGAGCTCCAGGTTGGAGCGCTCCTGTGGCGTCAGCGCCTGCCCCAGGCTGCGCGCGACCACGTCCAAGTGCTCCAGCTCCATCTAATCCCCCCAACGTTGTGCCTGCGGTGAAAGTAAGTGCTTGCCGTGTCGAATGTCTGGGATAGTAGGAGCTACTCTTCTAATGCGTCCGCTGCCTTGGAAAGACACAAGCCCGCGACCTTTCAAGTTCCCTTCTCAAGTTGAAGAGCTCCCGAACACGATTCAAATTTGATTTGAGCTGAAATACGGTCGTATTCATTAATGAATTGAATGAGCGTCAAATCAAGTATTTGAGTCGAGGTAAAGTCAGTGTGGCCCACGCCACCACGACCGTGACGGTTGCAGTGTCGAGATGGAGACGACCCCGAGCGGCTACTACCACAACCACATGGGCGACCTTGGTGGTGCTCCCGACGCCCTGGGCGCGCCCGTGTGCCTCATCCGCGGCGGCGCCGACGGGCTCCAGGTGGCGGACGAGGGCGTGCGGTGCGTCCCGACCTGCCGCAGCCTGCAGAGCGCCCGCAGGTCCGCAGCGGAAGCTGACGGACGCGCGCCGTGACACGTGCCGACAGGTTGCTGGAGCGGCTGACGGAGCCCGTGGCGATCGTGTGCCTCGCCGGCCAGTACAGGTGCGCAAGCGTCTCTCTGCATGCGTGGTATAGGCCACGCCACTAGCTGACGGATCGACCGCCACGTGACGGACGGACGTTATGCGCTGGCAGAACCGGCAAGAGCTTCTTCCTCAACCAGCTCGCGCGCGAGGCGTCATCGACCGCCACGCGCGGCGGCGAGTTCCGCGTGGGCCCGACGACCGAGTCGTGCACGCGCGGCATCTGGCTGTGGTCGACCGAGCCGCCGGTGCGCAACGCGGCGGGCGAGCGCGTGCTGCTCATGGACACGGAGGGCCTGGCGGCGACGGACAACGACGAGCGCTACGACGCGCAGATCTTCTCGCTTGGCTTGCTGCTCAGCTCGCTCTTCGTCTTCAACACCATGGGCGTCATCGACGAGGGTGCCATCGACCGGCTGTACCTCGTCTCGGAGCTCACCAAGCACGTGTGCGTGAGCACCGACACGGGCCACGGCGCCATGCCGGGCGGCCGCCAGCCGAGCGCCAAGCCGGCGGCGAGCAGCTCGGCGTTGGGGAGGAGCCTGGACGACGACAGCGACGACGAGGTGCACGACGAAGTGCACGACGAGGCGCACGACGACACGCTCGAGGCCTCGCGCGCGCTGGCGCCGCACTTCCCGCCGTTCGTGTGGCTGCTGCGCGACTTTTTGCTCGACATGCAGGCCGACGGCGAGGCACTGAGCGCGGACGCGTACCTGGAGAAGGCGCTCGAGCCGCGCGCGCTCACTGGCGGCGGGAACCTCAAGCAGCGGCGCCGGCAGCAGGACCGCAACCGCATCCGCGAGTCGATCCGCATCCTGTTTGCGCGCCGCGCGTGCCTGACGCTCGTGCGGCCCGTGTCGGACGAGAGCGCGCTGCGCCACGCGTCCGAGCTGCCGGACGGCGAGCTGCGCGCCGAGTTCGTGCAGCAGATGGCCGCGATCCGCGCGCGCTTGCTGCACGGCCACGATGGCGTCGCGGTGCGCGCCAAGCGGCTGCTGGGCAAGGTGCTGGACGGCCCGCAGGTTGCACACCTCGTGCGCTGCTACACGGAGACAATGACGAGCGGCGCGGTGCCGGATATCAAGGCCGCTTGGGAGTACGTGGCCGACGCGACGTGCCAGCAGGCGCTCGCCGCGGCCATCCACGCGTTCGACACGCACATGGCGGACGCGCTGACACGTCGTGGGGTCGGCGGCGAAGCTGAAGACCGCGGTGAGCCCGTCATCCTGTCGCAGCACGAGTACGAGCAGCACTACAAGCGTGCGCAGGAGGAAGCACTCGCGCTGTTCCGCGACCGGTCCGTCGAGGGCGCGAGTCGCGCGGCGAGCTTCCAGGCCCTCAAGCAGCACGTTCAGCGGGCGCGCGCCGCGCAGATCGCCGAGCTGCAGCGCTTGTCAGCGGATCAGTGCGCCAAAGTACTGGCAGCACTGCACGCTGACGTGCTCTCGGGTCCGCTTGGCCGTGACGGCGACTGGGACAAGCGCGTCTTCGAGGCGTCGCCGGCGGCGATTTCGTTCGTAGAAGCCATGAAGGCGCTCGAAAAGCAGTACGACGCGCGCGCGCAAGGGCCGGCGCACAAGACGGCGCTGTTCCAGTTCCTTCGCGAAGATGTCGTGCGGTTCGTGGACGACCTCGCCGGTTCGTTGGCCGACGGATACGCTCAGCGACTGTCTTTGTGGGAAACCGAGCGTGTGCAGCTCGAGCGGGCGCTTGCCGACCAGCAGAAGGAGAGCGTGAGCGCGTTGGAGCGGAAGGATGCCGCGCTGAGACAGCTGGAAGACGCCAAGACGCACCTCGAAGACAAGCTGGCAATGCATTGCGAGCGTGTCGAGCAGCTCTCGGGTGACCTCGACAGCCAGCGCGAAGCCTTGAGAGCTCTGGATCTCGACAAGCGCGAAGAAACCGCGCGAGCGGATGTGGCCGAGAAGATGGCGCGCGAGGTCGGGAGCGAGCGAGACAAGCTGCAGCTGCGGCTCGAGCACTCGCAGCAGGACTTGCAGCGCCGCACTGAGGAGCACGACCGCGCTGCACGTAAACTCGAGTCGGAGCTCTCGACGATGCGGTCGACGCACGAGAGCGACCGGGAAGCGTGGGTCCAACGCACGGCCGAACTGACGTCCGAAAAGACGGCGCTCCAGCGGCAGCTGAAGCAAGAAAAGCACGAAGCGCAGCAGCTGGCGCTGGATCTCGAGCTGCGGGTGGCGGAGCAGGAAGCGCTCGCACTGCGACTGGAGGACGAGCGAGCTGCTCGACAGCTGGCCGAAGACGAATGCGCCGTGCTGTCCGATTTGGCAGCGCAACGGGAGCAAGAGCGCCATCAGCACGCGGCCGCCGCGGAGAGCGAGCTTTCGCGAGCGCGGTCACGGCTCAAGCGGGTCGAGCTGCAGCTTGGCGCGATCGAGGACGAGCGCGAGGTGGAGCGGACGCTGCGGTCGTGTGTCGACGATGTCGCTCGCCTTGCCGACGTCGAGAAGATCGCCATGCAGCAAGAAGAGCGCACGCTGTTGCAGGATCAGCTGGGCGAGCTCTACCTCAAGATCTCGACACTGCCGGAGTTTTACCAGCGGCAGGTCTTCTGCTCGCCCGAACCGACTCCTGATTTTTTTGACGTCCTCACGGAGTGAGCGGGCACGCTTCGGGTGCAAGTACGGCCGTGTGAGAGGCGAGTGCTTCAACCGAAGACATAGACGAGTGATGAGCCAGTGAGAGAGAGAGAGAGCAATCACGTGCACATTACCGAGACCAAGCACGCAAAGCGTGGAGCCGTAATGAGGCTTCTCAGCATTGGAGATGCCCTTGCTAGGCTTGCAGTGCCGTACTCGTGGGCTGACGGCAGCAAGTGTCTTGGCCCTACAAGATAATTCAATCACCTAATGTTACCAAAGGTGTTGTTGACGTGAACAAGGTTAGCAAACGCTGGCGAGGTATGCCCAGCCTTGCAGCACACTCGTACCAATTACAGAGGTGACGAGGTCCCTGGTACTCTGAAAGGTCTCGGCGTTCAGCGGGGCTCTCCTCTATCCATCGAAGTGGCCGAACAATGCAGCGCTCTCCATGGTCATGACGGCCCCGGCGATGTTGATGGATCTGTTGCGCCGCATGGAGCTGACAACAGAGCTCTCGGGCGCTCTCGAGGAATCCGCATAATCGAAGCTGGCTGGGCGAGCTCTCCCTTCCCGGTTGGCGCCGGCTGAGGAACCTGGCTGGTCCAAACTGGATAGGTTCATGGAGCTCGGCGACGTGTAGAACGATGGGACGCGCCCAATGGCCTTCTTGCCGCTGCGCCGCTCGTCTTCAAGGGCTTGCTCGCCTCTCAGGTACCGCACGGCGCGCTCGAGCGCGAACTCAATTCGGCACATGGTCCGAATGCGCGAGATGTGCGGCCAGCAAGCGCGCTCGCCGGCTTTGACGATCTCAGGAAAGCTCTCACGCGAAGGATTGACGAGGCAGATCCGAAGCAGCTTGGTCAGCGAGATCTTGTCCGTCGGGCAGATCGTGATGTCGCCTTCGTACTTTTGCGTGAGTAGCGGGATGAAGCCGATGTCTAAGAACTTGAGTACGTTGGTGTTGAGCCCGAACTCGGCTGCATTCTTGATGTAGGCTTTCATTTGCTTCTTGAAGAACCGCATCAGGGTGCCAGTCTGCCCGCTGCCGAACGCCGAGTGGCCCGACACAAACTTGTAGTGGATGTTGACTTGGCTCACGATGAAGTGGTTCACATTGAACAGCTCCGAGAGGCGCTCCATGGGTAGATCGCACTCCAAGCTGCCGTCGCTCCACTTGAGTCCTTCGCGATGGTACGGCACAAGGTTGCCGTCCGCATCCTTGGCAAGCAGCTCGACGGGGTGGAACACGTTCGGGATCGCGCATGACGCCAGGGACGCCGACCAAATCACCACGTTTGGCGCGGTTAAGTAGTTGAGCAGGTGTGGGTAGTCTTCCGTCTTGAGCGGTGTCACTGTGATGTTGATGATCCTCCCAGTCCTGTCGTACGCTTCGCGGAAAGTGAAGTCGCCCATCAAGTTGCGGAGGGCTGATCGAAGGATGCTCGTGTCCAGAATATACCGCTTGTCCAGGAAGCGATTCAGGAGCACGAGCGCGTCTCGCAGAAGAGAGTAGTCGGACGATGGTAGAAGCTTCTCCAGCGGTTGCACAAACCCCGGGGTATAGTCATTGATGTCTTGCGGCGTGATGTTCGGGCCCAGAAAGTTGAAGTTGTCGAGCTCGCCGGCCAGAAACTCGGCGACTTCTTCGTCCGTCCGCACGCCGACGGCGCCAGCACAAATCGACCCAGCGGATGACCCAGCAATGACGTTCGGCAGCAGGTTGTGCTCGCTCAATGACTTGACCACGCCAGCGTGGTAGAACCCGAGGGCACCGCCGCCAGAGAGCAACAGTGCAGATCGACCAAACGCATGGCGCGTCTCGCTGAAGAAGGACAGCTTGTTGTCGGTGGAGAGGACTTCTTTGCTCTCATCGTCAGTGCCGGACGCTCGCAGTACAGCGTTCATGCACTGCACGATCGTGTCCAGGTACTCATCGATCACATGCTTGGTCCCAACTGCATTCGGAATCACAACAAACAAACGCGTTAGACCCTTTCCTTCGAAAGAGTAGGCTGGTTGACTCGTACCGAGACTGATGGAGTACAGCTTCGGGTGGCCGAGGCCCCAGTGCTTGCGTAGCAGTCCAGCACGCAGCGAGAACATGATCTCCATAATATCATTCTCCAGCAAGAGATGCTGCACGAGTCGTGGCAGGTACAGCATGTAAACCATCGCGGTCAGCACCAGCAGCATATCGGCACGAGCCAGGCCCGTACTCACCTTGTACATCTGGGTCTTGTTTATCACTCGCTCAAAAAGGAACAGCCCAGACGACGGGTCTTCCCGCCACTTGTCCTTGCCTTCTATCTTGTCCAGCTCTCCCGCGATGGCCTGCCGCTCCTGGAACGAGTTGGCGCCCTCCAGCTGCGCACGCAGGCGCAGCGTCCGCCGGCCTTTGGTCGTCAGCCGCAACAGCACGTCCCCGACCACGCCTCTCGACGACGAGCTCAATTCGTAAAAGACGTGCAGCAGGAACGTCGCGCACAGGTACCTCGCGAACACGTCGGGCACGAGCACGGCCCGTAGCGTCCGCAGCCAGAGCGTCACGAGCGTCATCGTGACGCCGTGGTAGAACGATCCTCGCTGCGCAGACCCCGGCGCGGGTCGGTACCGGATCTGCGCGGCCAGCTGCCGCAGCAGCGCCTCGTGGCCCTCGAGCCCCGTCATGTAGACCAGCAGACGCACCCACAGGTGCAAACCTGTGCGCAGGTACCGCCGCGCCAGCATGACGCCCCCGTCCCGGTTCACGACCGACTTGGACGCCACCGTCCCCATCTTCTGCCCCCCGCGCTCTCGTCCAATACGACTGCTAATAACTTAGGTGTTGACAACGCCAAGACAAGTTGCAAGCTGTCCGTCCTTTCTCGAGCCTTTTCGAGCGCTGTTTGCGTGCGTCGGTCTGGCTCCCTCTGTATGAAAGGCTGAACACTGAGAGTCTACCTACCCGCGGAGGGGGAGACGCGCGCCACGTCCGCTTGAGCGTGTCGATGGTCGTGCGCGCGGCTTCCGTCCGCCTCGCGGGCGCTTCTCCCGATCGGCGCTACTACAACGCGGTCTTTCCGAGTTGGTTTGGTTTCTGCGCGTTGGACGTGAAAAAGCGCGGAAGGGCGCGAGTTGAACTTTAGACCATCACTCTTCGGCCTCTGGTTGCGAAATGACAACTGCAGACAGTTGGCATTGGACAACTTCAATATCGGTGGCTGCGTGACTCAAGCGA
The DNA here is from genome assembly GCA_023338055.1 of Phytopythium mirpurense. Classification (NCBI taxonomy): domain Eukaryota; phylum Oomycota; class Peronosporomycetes; order Pythiales; family Pythiaceae; genus Phytopythium; species Phytopythium mirpurense. The sequence continues at coordinate 7,395 of JAADXZ010000820.1, forward strand.
GTCAACCGCGCGGTTCGCAGTCAGATCAGATACTGTGCCGTAGGTACCGATCATACCGGTTAAGTTCTGGACAAACCATTTTTACCGGTTTTGTGAACTTTCAACTTCAACTTTCAAGTAGCTTCAAGCCATTGCTCAAAACTCAACTCGTTTAGTCATTCCAACGCGTTTGAGTATGTGTTTTCCAGTGAGGCAATAGCATTTATGTGGTTAAATGAAGGTCCGCGTGTCCTCCGCGGGCCTCGACAATGGCGAGCGCTCTTGTCCGCGGTCTACACACCATCCATTTACGCGTCGACGCCCGTAGCGTGCTTCGGAATGTACTTCTCGGCCTGCAGCACCTCGTCGGCGATCTCGCGCAGGCGCGCGTCGTTCTTGCTGTTCGACTTGATGTCCGCGAGCCAGCCCTGGATCTTGGTCGACGTCACGTCGCAGTAGAGCTCCGTCAGCTTCTGCTCGTGCGCGGCCGAGTCGAGCCCAGAGCTCAGCGACGAGCTCGCGCGCGAGATGGTCGCCGTCATGGCGAAGAGGCCGATCGCCGAGTCGGCGATGCGCTCCAGCTGCATCTGCTGGTCCACAATCTTCTTGCCGTGCTTTCGCAGAAGAAACTCGACGGCGTCGCCAAAGTCCGCCGTGCGCTGCTGAAGAAGTGTCGCCGACGACTTGAGGTTCGCGTGCACGCCATCCAGCGGCGCAGGAGAAAACTTGCGCTGCAGGCGGTCCGAGACCTCCTTCGCGGCTGCCGAGGGGTCCTTGAGCGGGTTCTGCAGCAGCTTACCAACCGCCGACAAGCGATCACCAGCCGTCTACAATGTCAAATACCATAGTATCGCAACCGAGCGTCAGCAAAGCCTCTTTCGCCACTCAACCCAACGAAACACAGTCCGAGCACACGTACCCGGATGCCGCTGAGCGCGATGAGCATGCGCAGGATCTCGTTGGTGCCCTCGAAGATCGACAGGATGCGGCAGTCGCGCATGTAGCGCTCAAAGGGCCAGTCCTTCATGAAGCCCGTGCCGCCCATGACCTGGATGCACTCGTTGATGCCCGTGAACGCGACCTCCGAGCCGTACACCTTGCACATGGCGGCCTCGATCTCACACGACGGGTCGCCGCGGTCAATCATGCCCGTCGTCATGAACGCCATCGACTCGATCGCGTACGCGTCCAGCGCCATGTTGCCGAACTTCTTCTTGATGAGCCCGAAGCTCGCGAGCGGCGAGCCGAACTGCTTGCGTCCGTTCGCGTGCTCCGCGGCCATGCCGAGCACGCGGCGCAGCGACGCGCCGGCGCACGCGCCGAGGCCGAAGCGTCCATTGTTGAGGATGTTCATGGCCACCTTGAAGCCCTGGCCGACGCCGGCCTCTCCGCCCGTCTTGTTGTCCGGTCCGCCGCCGAGCACGTTCTCGATGGGCACCTTGCAGTTGTCAAAGAAGACCTGGCACGTGTTGGAGCCGCGGATGCCGAGCTTGTCCTCGGGCGGGCCGCTCGTGACGCCGCCAAACGCGCGCTCAACGATGAAGGCCGTCACCTTGTCCTTGCCGTCGACCTCGGTCTGCGCGAACACCGTCATGACGTCGGCCCAGCCGCCGTTGCTGATCCAGATCTTGCCGCCGTTGAGGATAAAGTGCTTGCCGTCCTCCGACAGCGTCGCGCGCGTCTTGATTGACCCGGCGTCCGAGCCGCTAGACGGCTCCGTGAGCGCGAAGGCCGCAATGTGCTCGCCCGTCGCGAGCTTGGGCAGGTACTTCTTCTTCTGCGCGTCGTTGCCGTTGAGCAGGATGCCCTTGAGGCCGATCGACTGGTGCGCCATGACCGTCACGGCCAGGCTGCCGTCGGTGATCTCCTCGCACACGCGCGCGTAGCCCGTGTTGGACAGCCCGAGTCCGTCGAGCTCCTCGGGGATCTGCAGACCGAACAGTCCGAGCTCCTTGATGTCCTGCATCACCTGCGGCGGGATCTCCTTGGTCTCGTCGATCTTGCGCGCGTCCACCGTGCCGAAGAACTTGCTCACGGGCTCCACGAGCATCTGCAACGTCTCCTTCTCCGCCTCGGGCAGCTGCGGATACGGGAACGCGCGCGCCGCGTTGTTCACGCCCAGGAACAGCCCGCGCGTGTACGACACGCCCTCGGCCGCCTCGGCCGCCGTCTGCAGGCCGCGCGCCAGCGGCTTGGCCACCAGCGCGCGCGACTGCAGGCGCGACGCGCGGAGCAGCGACGTCATCACCATGGTTGGCTTGGGCTTGGGGGGTCGGAGGCAGAGAGGAGGGACGACTGGAGCGAGCGAGGCGCCGACGATTCGATTCTGAGCGAGATCGCGGCCGCTCGCTCAGTGGATCTCGACGTCATTTCGCCCACGACCCACGTCAGGTTCCGGAGCAGATGCGCACGTTCAACTGGTGAATACTGATGCATTACCGGTCAGAAATTGAAAAACGGTGTTGAACTAATTACTTAAAAGTACCGGTACAATAACTTCGTAAACACGAAAAGTGTCAATACTAAACGTGCAATTTACGGTCAGTGTACATTTTTTGAAATGTACGTGTAGCCATCTGTGCGGACAAGATGCGAATAAGAGTGCCTAGCCGTGGTCAGATCGGCGAGGATGCGGACTAGACGCGATGGAGAGTCTGCAAGCAAGATGGACATCATCATGCCATCTCTCAGAGTCGTCATTGCAAATTAATCCACCTCGGAGCAAGCCAGCCACCTTCTCCCACTCGCCGACTCCAGAGCATCGTCGTTATGGCTCAGCGTTCAGCGATCATGCCCGACATTGACAAGCGCGCGCTGCGGATTCACCAGCATGGCGTCCCACTTGCTGCCCAAGGGGCGAAGGGCGCTGCTGCGACGGACTCGCGTCCTTCGGTGCAAGTGGCGTGCGCGTCGGAGATCTCCAAGTGGTGCCAGAGCGACGAGGAGTTCGCCATGGATCTCCTCAAGGCGAACACCGCCACCGCCGAGGTGCAGGCCGCACTGCTCACCGTGAACCAGTGCCTGGCGTCCCACACGAGTGTCCTGTCGCCTGCGTGCCTCTCAAGCCTCGTCGTCTCGTACATGGAGGCACCGCGCGGTACGGGCACGTACATCCATGGCGGCGCGCGAGAGCGGCGCGGACATCGCGATGGCCCTCGCATGCCAATGTCTGACGACTCGGAGGACGCTCGGCAGCCCAAGCAGAGGGACAAGATCGATGACGCACGTGAGCGCCACAACCAGGAAGTGGACAAGTTCTACCAGTGGAACAGGCACGGATTCGGGCGTCCTGACCAGGGCGACAACGGCCGTCAGGTTCGCACCGGAGACGCCGGCCGTGGGCATCCGCATCACCGCCACAACGACGACGAACTCGGGTACTCGACCGTTGCGTGGCTCGTGGTCCTCCCGTTCTTCGCGCTTGGCGTGGTCGTTGCGGTCAAGCGCGCCTTCTCCTTCTACCGCCAGCGACAACTGGTCATTGGCCGCCACAATCCCGACGCGCGCGACTATGAGCCGCTCAAGCAGCGCGTATCTGAGCGCCATCACTACGACGAGGAGGATTAGAGCGGTCCGTAGCGCCACGGACTGGCGGCTGACCGACGCAGCCACCCCTCTTTGCTGTGTATTATTGCCCGAAGTATCGAATTGAATCGAACCCTCCTTCCTTTGCATGCAATCAATTCGTCAAGTCGGAGTATGACTAGGCTGCCGTGAAGAGCGTGGACTCGCCATGCGATTGTTGTAGAGTCCGATGTGTCGTTGCGACTGCAGCTGGCGACTTGAAGCGAGTGTTCAATGATATCAATCACTCTCAGGTATATGATGAATGCAATGCAACGTCTCTTCGTCTCTCACTCCAGTCCTAGACACATGCACGAGACGTACGATACCGATGAAGGGCCTTCCTTGTACCTCACCACTATCCGCTGTGCGATCAGTGGCAGTCCGTGTGCCCCCACCCCCGGTCGTCCTTGTCGATTACACGACGGCGTCGATGGCGACGATAGCCGAGGCCACGATGCACACCACGCTGACCGCCCACGTGAAGACGCGCGCGTACGAGAGCTTGAGCGCGAAGCTGAGCGTATGCAGCAGCCGCGCGGCCGTGTAGACGATGACGAGGTAGGTGATCCAGTCCACGTTGCCGCCGACCGTGAGCGTGACGATGAAGGCGCCCAGCGCAATCGGGATAGACTCGACGTCGCTCTGCACGATGCGCTGCCAGCGCTTCTCGGCCTCGATGGCGGCAGAGCGTCCGCCGGCATTGCCCTGCGTCTCCATGTCTCCTTCTTGCGCCTCATCAGTGTCGTGGTGCTGCTCATAGTCGAGTCCCTGGGCGGGCTTCCCCTTGGCGAGAGGGAGCGCCGCGTCCTCGGGCGGGCACGAGCCGGCGGAGAAGGCCAACCATCCGCGGACGACGGTCGCGAGGAGGAACTTGGCGTACAGGACGAGGGTGCAGAAGGCGAGGGTCGTGGCGACGGTCGTGGCCATTGTGGCGCGTGAGGAGGGGGCTTCGAAGGACACAATCGGCTGCTGGGGAGGCTGGATGTGACGCTGGCGGCGCGAATTCGCAAGTGAGGGAGCTCCACTCTAGTGTGGCGCAGGGAGGCGACTTGTCATGCAGCGAGCCTTTTGTCGGCGATTTGCATTGCGTCGAAGGACAATGGAGGCTCAGTATGTCGCTGAAATGCAATTGAGCCGGCCTGCAAACCGACGTTGAAGTACGCTATTGAAGTATGTATGGGCTCTGGTTGGGGTTCCAAACTCGCTGTACTCTACAGTACAGTAGAGCAACAAGCTAGGCTCCAGAACGGATGCCTCATTGAGAGCTGGTGGCGGTGGGTGGGGATGCCGGACGCATTACAGCGCCGCGCTCGGGTGAGACGGACACGCAGCGCAGCGCAGGAGCCGAAGACCGCGTGTGGCGTCAACAAACCGTCCTATCCTCGAAACGCGGCGGCTAGCATAGCGTGCTTCGTAGCAGGTCAAGAGTCTCCGCAGTGGAAGTGTACATGCGTACGTACAGTCGAGAGCGAGTACCATGACATCAGCTCTGGGGGCGCTTCTTTACCTCCTTCGACTTACGCCACTCACGATTGGACCAGGTCGCGACTTCAGCAGCGCTGCAATGCACAGTGCAATGGCACCATCGGGATAGACTCGGCCTGGAATCGCAATTGGACGACCTGGGACGGTTGCGAGTCATCAAATGTTCGACACGAATGATGGTCTGGCCTCATTCTGAGCCACACAATGATCGACAAGAGTGATTGTCGTTGAAGTACACGAGAACCTTCACTTTTTGCGTGAGATCGCCCTCGCCGTGTCTTTACTGCGCAGCCTGTCGCTTCCGTAAGCATTCGACGATCGTACAGTACAGTAAAATGCAGCGTCCATCTTAGAACCAAGACGGTGAAATGATGTCGATTTCCTCGTACACCTCTCTCGAACGACACAGCACAACTAACACCGTGAAGTGCTTGTTTTGCGTGAAGGCAGCCGTCCGGTTGCTCGAGGTATCGCGCCCCGCCTACAAGACGTGGATGAAGGCGACGATGACCGAGATGAACACGCAGAGCACGCTGGCCACCGACGTGATGAGGCGCGGCATGGCCATCTTTCTGGCGAAGCTGATGGTGTGCAGCAGGCGCATGACCGTGTAGA
>JAADXZ010000821.1:0-13011 GCA_023338055.1 Phytopythium mirpurense
ACACACACACACACACACACCATGGAGCGAGTGAGCGAGTGAGTGGCATAGTAGAGCGAAGATACGCGCGGACGCACCGACTTGATGGTCCCGAGCGTGGGGCCGGCAATGTTGACGAGGGCCTCGAGGTTGTCCTCGACCCATTGGGGCCCCATGGCGCCGCCGTGCGGGCTCTCGACCCACTGGAGGAAGAAGTAGACGACCTGCGTGGCGTACGAGTGCGTGACGAGCGCCACCTTGCGGCCGTCCGAGGCCTCGCGCGCCATCTGGATCGTGTGCTTGAGCTTGGTGAAGTAGCGGTCGCGGCGCTCGAGCAGCGCGGGCGCGAGCCGCCAGTCGTAGGCGGCCATGAACATGTTGTTGTGGTCGTAGCCAATGTCGGCGAGGTTCTCGACGAGCTTGCCCCAGACCCAGAAGCCGCCGATGAGGTAGTCGGCGGCCTCGAGCCCCGTGGCCGCGCGCAGGTGGATGCCGCTCGGGTCGAGCCCCGTGCGGCGGTCCATCATGACGTGCTCGAGCCAGCACTTTTGGTTGAGCATGAACTGCTGCAGCATGCGCGTCGTGCCCCACATGCGCTGCCGAAAGTACGACTTGCTGCACTCGCTGCCGGCCCAGATCTCGAGCCCCGTCGACGTGAAGCCCGGCACGAGCACCACGGGCGAGTGCGCGCGCACTCCCTGGCCGTGGCGGCCCTCGCCCTGCTCCTGCGCCAGCGCCTGGCCCGGCCGCCGCTCGCCCGCGCGGCTTAGGAGCGGCGCGCCGTCGAACGACGCCAGCAGCTCGGCCTTCTTGCGCGCCGACCACTCGAGCTGCGAGCTGAACTTGTCGCGCAGCAGCTCCATCTACACGAGAGACCCGGTCGGCGGCATGGGATGGATACAAGCGAGAGATGAGAAGCGGAATAAGACGCACGCGTGAGTTACGTACGAGTGGTGACACACACACACGCGCGCCTCTCTCCAAACAAGAAGCAATAAACAAGAAACAAGACGGACAGACAGACAGACAGACGGGCACATGGGTGGGTGACGCACCGACTCGGGAGGCAGCAGGTCCGGCAGCGGCTGCTCAAAGTAGTAGACCTGCAGCGTGACGACGCCCAGCACGCCCAGCACGACGCCCGCGAGGATCGAGTAGATGCGGCGGCTGGCCACGTGGTCGGCCGCCTTGCGCCAGCTCGAGCGCCGCTTGAGCAGCACGTCGCCGGCGCGGCGCGCGCCCACCGTGTGCTGGGCCGCCGCCGCCAAGCCGCCGGGCGCCTGGTGGCGCGTGCCCTTGCGGCGGCGCAGACTACTGGCGGACGAGGGGGACGACGGGGGAGACGGCGCCATGGTCGGCGTGCGGTGGCGAGAGCAGGAGTGGCGGGCGGGCACGGACGGATGAGAGGGTGAGAGAAGAAGGAGTGGTCGGTCGATCCCTAGGATACATCCCATCCACGTCGGAGGATGACGCACTGTATACTTAATTGATACTGATCAATTGCAAGATTTATTTGGAAAATGTATTGTGAAGATACTTTATCGATCCAGCAACAATTGGAGCATGTCACACGCTGCGCCATTGGATCTGGGACAGTCTGTATGATGGGTTTTGGCAGTTTTGGAAACAGTTTTGTATTGAAATAGACATTTTGTGAAAGACGATATCATAGGTTCATGCGCTTACACAGTTTGTGAGGCCAGTTAATCGATTTGTGGGGCTATGCATGCGCCGGCCTCAGCAATGGCTTCCGCAGCCCCTCGTCACCATGGATCAATGGCTCGCCGTGTTGCTACGACCGCAGCCGCAACGCCTCGCCTCTATCCAATTCATCCATACAATCATGGTCACTCCCCAAATGGAAGCGCCAGTACTGTACAGTAGCTCGTGCTTGTGTAGCACAGTCTCATTGAAGGATGAACAGAGCGCGTGAACCCCATTGAAGGGAGGCACAGCCGCTGTGCGATCAATTCCTCGCGTTGCATTCGATTCACCTCCGCCTCCACTCTCGCAAACTCACCGCTACACTATGTATTCCCCCAACGCAGAGGCCCCAGCGCCTCACGGCAGGTTGCTCGGCTGCTGCTTCTTGAGGAGCCGTTCGAGGCGCCGCGCCACCTCGATCTGCGCGTGCAGACTCGCTCGCAGCCGCGCGTTCTCCTGCTCGACTCTGCACCGCGCCTCGTACTGGCGCTCCGCGATTTGCTGCCACACGCGCGTGTCGTGTGTCGCTGCAGCCTGGTCGCTCTGGGCAGTAGCGTCGCTGGTGCCTGCTCGCATCAGACTCGCGGTCCGCAGCTGCTGGAGCCGGCCCTCGAGCGCCTGCGCGACTGCCCGGAGCTGGATCAGCTGCTCGCGCTTGCGTCCGCGCTGGTGGCTGAGCAGCATGTCAATGTCGTGGAGCACTGGGATCCCGGTCGGGGTGGGCATTGCGGAGACTGGGACCGGCGGCGAGCGGTCGGTACTTGGCGAGCGACTAGCTGTTGTGGCTCTTCGAGGGCTGGCGGCCGTGGTGCAGGCGGAGGAGGTGGACACGGCGACTGCGTCCGCGTCAAAGGGCGACGTCTCGACGTCCTCGAACGTCCACCCGCTCTCGACGAGCATCTGCATTGCGGCGTCGATGGCAGCGGGGTCGGGGTCACTACTCACAGGGTCCAGCAGCTCCTCGGGCTGCGATAGCCGAATCGGATACGCGTCTAGCAGCTGCAGCGTCTCCTCCAGCGACAGCGCCTTGTCCTCCTTCTCGCATGTATCCATGTCGACTGTCGCCTGCCCAAGCAGCAGCAGCAGTGTCGGTCGTATCGGACGAATGGAAGTACTCGACGTACTTGATGGTCTTGGGTTGACCGCGACGGTGTTGGTCCTTCGTCGAAGAAACAGGAATGAACGACCTCCGTGACCGCTTCTTGCCGCCTCTTCGACCCGGTGCAGACCCCCATGCTGCCGAAAACAAAGACAGACAGAGGCCCAGAGGCCCAACTTCAATCGCTCCGCCGACGTGGCAGCGAGCCTGGCGCTTTGGCTTGGGCCGAAACGGCCGACCGCACGACCACGAGGAGACAGCAGCAGGCTTTGGCACTGTACTCAGTATAGTAGTGTCGCGTGTGTCAAACTCCGAGGCGGGACGGAACCGAGACAGACCGGCCGGTCCGCCCTCTCCGCACCTATTATCCGCTCGCTTGTCGGTGCTTCTCTCTTCTCCTCTCCTCTCCTCTCCACCTTCCTCCGCCTTGGTGGGTTAATGGGTCACCCGAGTACCCATTGCTGCACGCAGACACTTCATAGTCGCCAAGCCGCGATCAGTCAGTGAAGCCTCTGAAGAGGAGAGAGAGAGCGTGGGTATCCATCATGCCCGTGCGTCAAAAGTGCCGCCGGCCAGCAGAAGGAATGCTAACAACATGGGGCGGTGGCGCTCTGAAATGACGGTGAACTGGCGTCACCACGTCAGCGGCGCTTATTCTGTACAGGAGTATTATGCGTTATAGGAAGATCTTCATATGCTGTATGACAGGACTATCCGTTATCAACTCCTTCAAACACTAGTCTTTTCTCAGTATCCACTAGTTGCAGTGCACCGCGTAATCAACAAATATGCTATTCAAGAGGTTTGTGAGGAATGATTGCGAGTCAGAGGATTGCCGCGATTGAAGTTGCACTGGATACTCCCTCCCTCTCGTCCAGGACACAAACACCATTGGCACTTTGATGCCCATCGGGTGTGACACTTGATGCGGCTCTCTGTCCTTCACAGGCAGCGCGGCGAGGCCGGGGAGCGTCTGCCTGTTCTGGTTCTGGCGCGGGATTTGTGGGTGGCGCGGCTCAAGCCATGCGCACGCAGTCTCTATTGTGTGTGTGTATGTAGTAAGGGCCGATCATGATCCAGGCGATCACACACAATCTGGATTTTCCAATCGACGGCAGCTCGCCAGGGGCTCCTCGGATGCTAATGGTCACGGTATGTGTACGTGCTACGCATTGGCACGAGTCCATTGTCCTCAGCAGCAGCACCATGCGCACGCAGCACACACTCCCTCTTCCGACCGACTAATAATCATCTATTGCTCTGGAGTGCGCGTGCCTAGAGTCCTAGAGCCCGCGCCGCCGCCTGCCCGTGGGCCGGCGCGAGTCGGGAGCTCCTCTCATCAGCCAGTCGCGCGGGCATCAGCCGCGGCTCCTTCCCTCTCGCTCAGGATCAAGAAACCGGCGCCGCCTACATCATGCCGCCCATGCCACCCATGCCGCCCATGCCGCCCATGCCGCCCATGCCGCCGGCCGCCGCGCCCGCCTCCTCGGGCAGGTCGGCGATGAGCGCCTCGGCCGTCATCATGAGTGACGCCACGCTCGACGCGTCCACGAGGCCCGTGCGCACCACCTTGGTCGGGTCGATGATGCCCTCCTGCACCATGTCGACGTACTGCGACGTCTGCGCGTTGAAGCCGAACGTGGGCGAGTCGCTCTCGAGCAGCTTGCCCACCACCACGGCGCCCTCCTCGCCCGCGTTCTTGGCGATCTGCGTCACGGGCGCGCGGCACGCGCGCTCCACGATCTCGACGCCCACCTTCTGGTCCAGGTTGGCGCAGCCGTCGTACAGGTTCTTGAGCGAGCGCGAGGCCCACAGCAGCGCAGAGCCGCCGCCGGGCACAATGCCCTCGGCCACGGCCGCGCGCGTGGCGTTGAGCGCGTCCACGACGCGGTCCTTCTTCTCATTCACCTCGACCTCGCTGGCGCCGCCCACCTTGATGACGGCCACGCCGCCGCCGAGCTTGGCCAGGCGCTCCTGCAGCTTCTCCTTCTCGTACTCGGACGACGTGCCGTCGATCGACGCACGCAGCAGCGCGCAGCGCTCCTCGACCGCCTCGGCGGCGCCGGCGCCGTCCAGCATGAGCGTGTCGTCCTTGGTGATCGTCACCTTCTTGGCGCTGCCCAGCATCTCGGGCGTCGTGTTCTCCAGGCGGTGGCCCAGGTCCTCCGACACGACCGTGGCGCCCGTGAGCACCGCCATGTCCTGCAGCGTGGCCTTGCGGTTGTCGCCGAAGCCCGGCGCCTTGACGGCGCACACCTTGACGCCGCCGCGGATCTTGTTGATCACGAGCGCGGCCAGCGCCTCGCTCTCCACGTCCTCGGCCACGATGAGCAGCGGGCGCTGCTGCTTGACCACGTTCTCGAGCACGGGGATGATGCTGGCGAGCGACGAGACCTTCTTCTCGACCAGCAGGATGAACGGGTTCTCCATCTCGCACGTCTGCGTCTTGTTGTCCGTCACGAAGTAGGGCGAGATGTAGCCGCGGTCAAACTTCATGCCCTCGACCACCTCGAGCTCGTTGTACATGGTCTTGCCGTCCTGCACCGTGATGACGCCCTCCTTGCCCACGCGCTCCATGGCGTCGCTGATGAGGTCGCCGATCTCCTTCTCCGAGTTGGCCGAGATGGTGGCCACCTGCGCCACCTTCTGCTTGTCGTCAATGTCCTGCGACAGCTTCTGCAGCTCGTCCACCACGTGGTCCACCGCCATCTGGATGCCGCGGCGCAGGTCCGTCGGGTTCATGCCCGCCGCCACCGACTTGCAGCCCTCGCTGAAGATGGCGCGCGTCAGCACCGTGGCCGACGTCGTGCCGTCGCCCGCCGCGTCGTTCGTGTTGCTCGCCACCTGGCGCAGCAGCTGCGCGCCCATGTTCTCGAACTTGTCCTTGAAGTCGATGCTGCGCGCCACCGTCACGCCGTCCTTGGTGATCTTGGGCGCGCCGAACGACTGGTCGATCACCACGTTGCGGCCCTTGGGGCCCATCGTCACCTGCACCGCGTTCGCCAGCTGGTCGGCGCCCTTGAGCATCGCCGCGCGGCCCTCCACGCCGAACAGCACGTCCTTGCCGGACGCGAAGCCGCGCGTGCTGCCCAGCGCCTTGGCGGACGGGCGCGCGGCCTTCTTGACGGCGGCGGCGAGCGTCGGGTTCATTGGGGCCGGGAGGAAGGAGAGGGAACGGAGAGGAAGCGAGCGGTTCCGAGCGAGCGAGGAGATTCGCGAATGCGCTGCCCAACGTGCGGCTACTGCGTGCGCTACATCAACTAGAGGGGGTGGGCGAATGCATGATGAAGGATACGATACCGTATTCTATTCGGTACCTTACGGTATTACCGGTTGTCTGTGTAAACTACCGTCAGTTTTTGTATAGAATCTGCACTTGCGTGCTGGTTTGACGTGCGTTAGTTAACCGGTCGGACGCCAGTCTCCACCAACCAAAAAAAGCCGCGCCGATGGTTCTAGAACCTGGCCGTGAGGGTATGCAGCGTGTCAAACGACACTGTCGCGGTTTAGTGACATCTTGAAGACCGGACTCGGTATACCAAAACCAAGTGAAGACCGATTCCGTCATCCAAATCAGTAGACGCGAATTTGTTGGGTGCAACTGGTTCAACATGCGATTCCGCATCGCACGAGATGCCGCCGACCGACCGACCGGCCGCTCGCTCGCTCTTCCCACGACGAGCGGAGGACTCGCAGTCCATTGGACGTTGACTGGGCATGCGAGCCGCTTGCTTCCCAGCGAGCGAATGGTCTGCGGAGCGCTTGTGCGCTCCTGGGGTCTCCAGGAGATCCCAGGCGCTACACGAGCCAATCGCGATGGAAGTGGAGAGCGGGGCCGCAACCATTGTCTTCACTGATACCTGAGCAGTGCCCGCTCGGTGTGCGGGGCGCTATACTAGCACTGAGGCCCATGCGACCGCAGTGTTTATTGCAGTGCCGATTATATACTGTCATACAAGTGCGAATATGTTGAGGTGCGACGCATGGCGCATGAAACCAAACGAGAAGAGCGCAATGCCGTCGAGGTGCGGAATAAATATATTGGACGTCGGTCGTCGTGGTTTATCCTTTCATGTTGATCGCCCATGCACTGTTCGAGCGCCGTCTCCTCCCCCTTGTTCTCCTTTCTCTTCTTCTTCTTCTTCTTCACACAAAGTTACAACCGTGGGTCGGCCGGCCGGTCGGCTTAGCACGCGAGCTGCTGGAACAGGTCGTCGGGTCCGCGCGCCACAGCGGCGGGCGCGCCCATCATCCCCGGCGGCGCAGGCGCGTACGCGGGCGCGGCGCGGGAGAGCTGCTGCACCGCGGCCTCGAGGCGCCGGTTCTTCTTCATCAGGTGGTCCACCAGGTTCTCCAGGTACGCCATACGCTCGCGCGTGCGCTTGCGCGACCGCGCCGCCGACTCGCGGTTGCGCTGCTTGCGCTGCTCGTCGCGCGACGAGCCGTCCGCGCAGTCGTCCTGGGCGCCGGCGCTGGCGGGCGAGGCGGCCTCCTGCTCGTCCTGCTCGGACTGGGAGGCCGGCGGGTGATAGACAGCCGCCTGGGCGTCGAACGCGGCAAAGTCGAGCGCCAAGTCGGCGCCGTCCAGCAGCGAGTGGTTGGACGAGGAGGCCGCGAACGCCACGTCGGCCGTCGGCTTGACTACCGGCAGGTAGCGCGCCAGGTCCTCGGCCGTCGGCTGCTCCGTCGGCTGCTCCGTCGGCGGCGCCTCGCGCTCGGCGGCGCCAAAGAGCTCCAGCGCGTCGACGGACACGGTCGAGGAGCTCTTTTTGGTGATCAGGTGCGGCAGGAAGGCGGCGCCCGCGAGGTCGTAGCGCTGCGCGGCGGCGGCCTCGCCCAGGAAGCTGGCGTCGTCGGCGGCGACCACGAGCGGCACGCCGCCCACAAAGTCCACGAGCCCCTCCTGCGGGCCCCAGGTCTGCGGGAAGCCCTCCTCCTGCTCGAACAGGTCCTCGACCAGCATGTTGTCTCGATCAAGCAATCGATCAATCGACCGACCGACCGCTCGCTCGCTGTCGTTGTGCGTGAGATGTAGGAGCCCCGATACAGAAAGAGCGGTTCGTGCGTGCGTGAGCGACTCGAGGCGGATTGAGGAATGGGAGACGCACACGAACATGGCCATGGCCCCTTGAACCCCGGCGGCCATTGAGACACCACACCCGCCGCGAGTTCGCGGAGGCATCGCAGGGCGACTCCGGCGGAGATGAGCGGCCTGGGAGTCCTTGGTCCACTGTCTTGCCCGCTTGGCGCTCCGGCTTGTATGGTCTGGTTGAACTGCCCGAGGGCGGCATACTCGGTTCGAATGGTGAAGGTATTGACCGTTTAGAGACGGAAGGAAGCGGACAGCTTATTTCAGATAGCCAGGAATCCGGTGAGGGCCGGTCCGTTTTATGTCTGGATCCCATTTTTTTGAATATTTTATCAAATGTTGCAGTGATTGAAAACATTCATCGACGGATACGGGTAGGAATGGGGTCCGGTATTGGCACTTGTGAAGCTCGTTGTCTGCCTGGATCCGTCGCTAAATATCCACAACCCAGAATTCTCGGCCCTGGAACTTGTACTGTATGATGCTGACGTTTTCTTAGACCACCATTCTAAATACAGCGCCCACTTCAATGGAACAGTACGCTGCAGCATTGTAAAAACAGACGAGCATTGACGGCAACACGTCCCATTGCACTTTACAATACCGCGCGCCATGGTAAGTAAGCGCTCCTCCAAAAATGACTTTTCATCCAGAAAAAAGAGCCGCTCACAGTCATTCTGTACCATTTTCGCTTTGGCACGTTTTTGCTTACCGCCCCGACCCTGGTCTAGTATCATTTTTCTCGAACCCGACGCCACTTTTTAATCTTTCAGCCAATGAAACAACCTTATTTTACCACACGCGTCGTATTTTCAAACGTCCAATATCCATTTTCAAGCATCACCTCTTGATTTGTATCGGACCAAAATGGGTAGAAACGGGACCCCGTGGACCACTTTCCAGGCCCAAAATCCCCCTATGCACCGCGTCGACGTCGGATGTGTGCCAGCCTGCATGCCTGCAACTCGGATTGTTCGCGCCGACTTGACGCTCCGAACATATTTTGACCAGCGAGCGAGTACACGCGCATCGATTCGAGAGGAGCGCGCGCAGCCGTTCGGACGACCCTTGACTTGAATGAACCCTTGGATTGAATCAAGGGCCTTCCAATCTTCCAATGGAGCTCCTCCTCACCCTGGGGCTCGCGAGTCGCGAGTCGCGACGGAGCACTTGCCACCGACAGAGAGAGAGACCTGGGCGACTGCAGCTCAGGGTTCAGATCGATTGGACTCGAGGACAGGACTCCAATGGGGGGTAATAACATGAACAGCACGCACTGCGCTTTCGTTATCGGGAATGGCTCGGCCGGCGGGTGGAGTGACCGTATTGCGTCCGAGGAGTGCGGGCACGCACCATTTATCGTACCTACGGATGTACAAGTACTGTACTCTACTCTATCGCTTGTCGCAGTACAGTACCGAACGTAGGAGGAGTCCATACTACTACTTGATTCATTGGCTCCTCTGGAATCGCACTCTTGACCACTTTTGATCTCCGTATAGGCGACGGCGTCGACCACTTCGAAGGTTCTGTCATCTTCATGGTGGCCGTGGTCGACGAAGGTCAAGTAAATATATGATCTACTGATATAGGAGCAGTTCACATACTGTACTCATCACACATTACAAAAACTACAGTATAAAAACGCAACTACTGATCAGGATGAATTCAAAGCAGTACATTATTCAACATCAGGAGCAGAACCCCGACCCGCCGCCCCCCTTGCGCCGACTCGGCTCCTCCTTGCTGCAGCGCTTGCCCTCGTGCACGGCGAGCAGCAGCAGCGGCTGCTCGGGCGAGACTGTGCCCGTGAGCATGGGCGTTGCGGGCGTGTAGCTGCCGTAGTCGCCGCGCTCGAGCTCGAGCCGCGCGGCGAGCTTGACGGCGCGGTAGGCCGCCGAGCGGCGCAGCAGGCGGTGCGCGAGCAGTCCGCCGACGAGCGCGACCGCGTTGAGCGCCATGCTCAGGCGCGACTTGGTGAACTCGTTGACGAGCACGAAGCTGCCGATGCAGAGCGGCGCGGCCAGCAGCAGCACGAGGCCGCGGTCCGAGACGGCCACCTTGTAGGGCCGCTCGAGCCGCGGCAGCGAGAAGCGCAGGCGCGCGACGGCCGCCAGCTCCGTGACGCACGCGAGTGCCGAGAGGAAGTTGTCCACGCCCAGGATCACGCTGAAGTCGAACATGGCCATGAAGACGATGATGCCGAACGAGAGCAGGATGGCGCGCCGCGGCACGCCGTTCTCCGCCGAGCGCCTGCCCCAATGGGAGGGATCCCATGGATGCATGCATACATACACCACAACAATCGTCAGTACATCATGACACGAAAATAAAAGCAGCAGCAGCAGCAGCAGCAGCAACTTCAACAACAACAAAGTGAACCCATGTCGACATGGGTACACTTTGGCGACGAAAGGGTACAATATACAGTATACAGTGTACGCATACGCACTCGATGAAGAAGGGCGGCGCGAGGCCGAGGTCGGCCATGCCGGCGAGCAGAAAGCCGTTCTTGGTGATCTTGGCCATGTACACGCCGAGGTTGCCGAGCACGCCGCAGAGCAGGAGCCAGGAGCGCAGCGCCGGGCCGGCGATGGCCTGCGCGATGATGGGGTAGTACCCGTCGGCCCAGAGCGTGTAGTGCGGCTTGTCGACGCCCGCGGCGGCGAGGAAGGGCACCGCGTAGGTGAGCGCCACGAGCGCGACCGTGAGCCCCATGGCCTTGGGATACGTGCGCCGCGGGTCGCCGATCTCGCCCGCGTAGGCGCCGGCGGCGTCGAAGCCGCTGTAGCTCCAGTAGAGCACGCTCACGAGCTGTCGCCAGTCGGGGTCGGCGCGCACGGCGAGCCAGTTGCGCGGGTCGATCTGCGGCAGGCTGACGACGAGGAGCACGGCGAAGGGCAGCACCATGGCGACGCCGAGCACGAGCAGGAAGCGGCCGACCGCGTCGATGCTGTAGATGGTGGGCAGCATGAAGGCGGTGGCGACCGCCACGCGCACGAGGAACATCCACAAGGGCACGACGTAGGCGCCGGCGGTCGCCAGGCTGGCGGCCGGCCCGACGAGCGCGGCGTAGACCGAGTCGACCATGAGGCACGGGTAGATGGCGTTGTCGATGACGCCGGCGACCCAGGACCAGTAGCCGACGTAGAAGCCCGCGGGCCGGCCGAACGCCTTGCCCACCCACGTGCAGAAGCTAGAGTCGGTCGGGAAGGCCGAGAAGAGCTCGGCGAACGACAGCGCGAGCGGCAGGCACCACACGAGCGGGAACACGAGCGTGGCCGCCAAGCCCACGAGCGGCCCGCAGGCCGCCACGATCGGCTCCGAGCCCCACGGACCGCCGCTCACGTTGAAGTACGTCATGAGCGCCAGGCCCACGACGCCCAGCTTGGGCCGCATCGGGATTGTGCAGTCGGTAAGTAGCGTCCGGCGGCCGTAGGGTGGGGTGGGGTGGGCGTCTGGCGCTTCGGACAGGTGGAGGGCAGACACGAAATGGGTAGGCTCCAAGTCTTCCCCCCCCCCACACACACACCCCGACTTGTGAGCAAGAGAGAAAAAGGGGGGAGAAACGGACGTTGTGCCGCCTCAGGCTAACATCGACAGCCTGCGACAGGAATAGGCTTCGTCAAACGTCCCCCCCCCCCACGCCCTACATCGTCCGAGAAGGCGCGTAGAGTGCGTGGGGCTGCCCCACCAGGAGGCGCTTCAGTCAACCAACCGCTCCCTCGGCCTGTCTGTTTCCTCCTCGTGTTCTCCTTCTCGGCCTGCGGTTTCGCCCCACCTCTCGGCGTATCCCCCCACTCAGCCGTTACTAGTCACGCAGCACATACCTTTCGCCCAGCCACCACTCGCTGGCTGCCCTCACTCGGCCTTCTCCTCGCGCTCGTCCTCGTCCACGAGCCGCTGGGTCTGTACCAGCGTCGTGTCCGTGGTCGCCATGGTCGTCGTCGTGCTCGTCATGGTCGTCGCGCCAGAGAGCGACAGCCCGCCAAAGAGCGACGACGTGGCGGTCGCGGCCGCCGACTCGGACGGGTCCTCGCTGCCGCTCCGAGCGGCCGACGCGCGGCGGTCCGTCGACTCGCTGTGGTCCGACAGCTCGAGGATCGTCATGCGCGTGTCGCCAGCGCTCTGCGGCGCCTCTTCCTCCTCCTCTTCGCCCTCCTCTTCGCCCTCCTCTTCGCCCTCCGGCGCGGGCGTCTCGACGGCCGCGATCTCCGCCGCGCCTCCGCTCAGCTGGAGCCCGCCAAACAGCGCGCCAGGCTTCTCCTCTGCGCTCGCGATGTCGCTCTCCACCGCAGCAGCGGCAGCAGCGTCTCCATCGGCCTGCCGCGCGCTCTCCTTCTCCTCGTCCACCGGCTCGCGGCTCGGGATCGCCGCCGACTCGTCCTTGGCGCCGCTCAACTGCAGACCGCTGAACATGGAGGCGCTGGCCGCCATCTCGGGCGACAGCTCACGCGTCTGCCGCTCCCCAAAGAACGAGTCCTTCATGCGCGACGACGTCGGCGACTCGGCGACCGTCGGCGTCGCGATGGCCGTGGCAGGTGCAGTCGGGATGCCATAGTCCATCTCCGTCTCCGTCTCGGCGTGCTCTTCCGCTCCCGCCGGCTCCTCCTGGGAGCCTGCCGACCTGCTGCTGAGCTGCAGCCCGCCAAAGAGCCCGCCGACGGCGCTCGTGCCGGGCGCTTCCAGCTCGCTCTTGTGCTCGCTTGGGGGGTTCGAGTGGAGCGACGCCGACGACGGCGCCTTGACGCCCAGGCCGCCAAAGAGGCCGCCAGAGGGAGCGCTCTCGGACTCGACCGCTCTCATCTTCTCTGCACTTGGAGGCGCCGGCGTGTCGCCGCTCTCGAGTGCCTGGCCGTCCAGCAGCGCCTGCAGCTCTTGCGCCTCGGCGCGCAGCTCCTCGAGCTCCCGCTCGTACGCGGCGGCCGCCTCGTAGTCCTCGTTCTCCGTCGCCAGCTCGACCTGCTGCGCCAGCATCTGGACACGCAGCTGCACGTTCTCCAGCTCGACGGCCAGCTGCGGCTCGCGAGGCGCCACCGCCGCCATCACGGGGCTCGTGAACTCTTGGTGTCCGTACTGCTCCTCGGTATGCTCCTCTTCGCCCTCTTCCTCCTCCTCCTCCTCCTCCTCCTCCTCCTCC
>JAADXZ010000822.1:0-13009 GCA_023338055.1 Phytopythium mirpurense
CTGTACGCCTCGGGCCGCACCACGGGCTGCGTGCTCGACTCGGGCGACGGCGTCTCGCACACGGTGCCCATCTACGAGGGCTACGCGCTGCCGCACGCCATCGTGCGCCTGGACCTGGCTGGCCGCGACCTGACGGACTACATGATGAAGATCCTGACGGAGCGTGGTTACTCGTTCACGACGACAGCCGAGCGCGAAATCGTGCGCGACATCAAGGAGAAGCTGACGTACATCGCCCTGGACTTTGACCAGGAGATGAAGACGGCGGCCGAGTCGTCGGGCCTCGAGAAGTCGTACGAGCTGCCGGACGGCAACGTGATCGTCATTGGCAACGAGCGCTTCCGTACCCCGGAGGTGCTGTTCCAGCCGTCGCTGATCGGCAAGGAAGCGTCGGGCATCCACGACTGCACGTTCCAGACCATCATGAAGTGCGACGTCGACATCCGTAAGGACCTCTACTGCAACATCGTGCTCTCAGGCGGCACCACCATGTACCCGGGCATCGGTGAGCGCATGACGAAGGAGCTGACGGCCCTGGCGCCGTCGACGATGAAGATCAAGGTGGTCGCCCCGCCCGAGCGCAAGTACTCGGTGTGGATCGGTGGCTCGATCCTGTCGTCGCTGTCGACGTTCCAGCAGATGTGGATCTCGAAGGCCGAGTACGACGAGTCGGGACCCTCGATCGTCCACCGCAAGTGCTTCTAAGTAGTGTGTCGTCGCTCCTCCCTCGTCCGAGGGGGAAGTCGGAGGAGCCGAGCAAATGACGCGCCACGCCTCGCAACTGGTATAGAAGGATGGAGAAGGGGGTGATCGGCCATGGAGGGACCACCGGCGGCTGCGGCTGCCTTCGACCCCGTGTCTTGAGGCTTGAGTGCTTCGGCGCGGATCGAAGGCGAAGCGTCGTCGCTTTCCATTGCCCGATCCGTCTGTCTTTCTCGTTTCCCCCGCGTTGTTCCTTAATTTTCTTCAAAGAAGAGCACCAACAAGAATTGCCTCTCTCTTCTTCTTATTGCATCTACTTATTCGACCGACGCATGCTCGACCCCTTCAACACCCCGCCTTGACGGTAATGCATTGATGCTCTTCTACCTACCTACATGTACTCGGCGCCATATAGAAACTGGCGCATGGTGGCGACCACCGAGTCGAGGCCGCGCATGTGGTCGGCGTGCAGGCGCTCGAGCTCCTCGGTGCGCAGCGGCCGCCGCCCGTCGCCCTCGAGCTCTCGCGCCGCGTGCAGCTTGAGGAACTGCCACTTGGTCATGACCACAGTGCCGCCGCTCTTCGACCCGCCGGGCTCCTCGTCCCCCTTGCTCGCAGGCACGGCCGAGAGCTGGATGAGCGTCGAAATGTCCTTGCGCACGCGCTCACGCGGCAAGTAGGGGAAGCGCTCGTCCTCGTCGACAAAGTCGCCGGCCACGAACAGCAGCTCGCCGCGCGCGCCTACCGCGACCGGCGCCGGCCGGTCCACGAACAGCACCGAGCTTTTCTCGACGACCGCGCCGCCGGGCATGGCGATCTGCAGCCGGTGGTGCAGCACGCCGGGCTCCGCCGCGCTGCCCTCGTCGTCCTCGCGCACGGCCGTGTTGCCCGTCTGCTCCGACAGGCTGATCTCCAGGTGGATAAAGTAGAAGAGCAGCGCGTCCGCCACGCGCTGCGCGCTGCCCACGCCGCGGAAGGGCGTCACCTCGAGCCGCACGCCGCACACGTCGCCGCCCGCCGTCGTCCACGTGCTCTGCTCCGCCAAGCTCCTCCCCGCGGGCGCGCCGCCCTCCGACAGGTGCCGCGTGCGCGCCGCCAAAAACTGCCGCGCCTCCTGCAGCTTCTGCGTGCGCAGGGACAGCATGAGCGCGCGGCGCGCCGCCCAGTCGCGCGGCAGGCGGAGGAACGAGTGCAGCGGGCTCGCGTCCGTCTGGCGCGCGTGCTGCGACAGCACCGAGCGCGCGGCCGCCAGCTGCTCGCGCGCCCTCCCCGCCGCCTCACGGAGCGCCGCGCAGACCTCCAGCGCGTCTATGACGTCCGAGATCCCCGCGGCGTCGCGCAGCTCCCTGGCGCACGCCGCCAGCTCGCGCACCTCGCGCTCCAGCGCCTCCTTCTCCTCGCGCCGCGCAACGTAGCTGGGTTTTTGGGTCCTAGACCGCCGCCGCTTCTTGGTGGCCCGCGTTTCCGTTTCCACGACGTGAGCGGCTGGAGGCGACGTGACGCCGCCGTCAGCGTCCCCGGACGTCGCCCCGCCTCCGCTCACCGCCTTCTCGGCCTTTCCTCCTCCTCCTTCTTCGTCTTCATTTCCTTCTGCTTCTCCTCCTTCGCGGCCGTTCTCAGTGGAGCGGCCAGCGCCTTGGCTCGCGCGTACACGTATCGTGTGGAAGAAGGACGCGACCACCGGGTGCCCGTGCAAGAGCCGCAGCGGCAGCGGCGGACCCGCGCCGCTCTCGCCGGTCTTCGTCGCCATCTTGGCGACGTGCGCCAACGTGCTTCGCCCGGCGCTCTTCGCTGGGTTATAGCAGCAATCCTTGTCAAATACTCACCCGATTATACGTGAAAAAACAGTTTGTCCCGAAATGAAAGCCTGGGTATTTACTCTCGAGGCACTTCAACCACTTACTTCACTTCAACTCGATCAAGACGCTAATCGCGCTCTACATGCTCTTAACGCTCATTTTCAGCCCACAGAGGCCTTCCTTTGGGCCATCGAGACCGCTGCAACCGAGTACTTGAATACAATCCAGACCGATCGCCTCGGTATTAACACGAGGGCAGAGGCTACGAAGCACCCTCCTAGCCTCCATTCTACACCCGCCGCGAACCTTTTGGCAGCGTCCATCGCCACCGACGGGCACGAATCGCAGCCGAACGCGTCCTAAAAACTGCGAAAGAGCGACGCGCATCTCTTAAAGACGGTGATCAAGGCGTCGACACTGCTCATGACGATGCATAGGCGGAGTGGGCGGCTTCAACGCACCTGGACTCAGTCGAGATGCCGGTTAGAACAGTCCAGTTGTCGCTAAGCGTTCTCTCGACGTCGGCAGGCGACAAGGCTCGCCACATCGTCGTCGATTCACCAGGCGATGCCGACCAAAGCCGTTGGTCCAGCACGATGCGCTCGACGCGGACGTTCACGATATTAGAGTCATTCGCGTCTACAAACTGACGTGACGGCTGCTGCCAGAACCTACTACCACTCGGTGCAAAAGCACACTACGGGAGCGACACCCAGACTCCGCACATGGGCGCGGTCGCCAGTGCGCTTGACTCGCCCTTGTCCTCAGCACCGACGTGTGTCTATTCGTGGTGCTGCATCCGCTCAACACGAGCGGCCTCCGCGAACTCGGCGATGACCTTGACGGACCAGACGGACAGTCGCTCGGGGGAGCTCGTCGCCGCGCTTCCCTCCCGCGCATCACCAGCCGGCGGGTTCTCGTAGAAGGCGAGGTGGCCGCCCGACTTGGTGGTGCACAGGATGACGTTGGCGTTGGCCTCGACCTGCTCGCGCGTCGGGAGGCCCGAGGCGACGCTGATCGGGTCGTCCTCGGCGTTGAGGCAGAGCAGCGGGACGGCGACGCTGGGCAGCCGCGTGATGCACGACCCGTCGCGGTAGAACTCGCCCACGCTGCCGTACTTGAAGTGCTTGATGGTGAACAGCGCATCGAACTCGGCGACCGTCGTGACGTGGCGGAGCGCGTCCACGTCGACGCCCGGGTACCCTCGGAAGACCTCGTGCGCGTTGCTGCGGCGGAAGAAGAGGTCCACGAGCCCCTGGCCGAGGGCCTTGCTGTACGTCAGGCGGTTGAAGAGCGTGCCGTCGATGTTGCTGCTGCACTTGACAATGTCGAACGGGTTGCCCACCGAGATGGCCGCCGTCAGCGGCGTCCGGTGCTTCTCCTCGCCCAGGTACTTGACCAGCACGTTCGAGCCGAGCGAGAAGCCGAGCCCGAGGAACGCGCCGGACGAAGCAAAGTTGTACTTTTCGCCCAAGTACGCGGCGACATAGCGCAGGTCGTCCGTGTACGCGATGCAGAACAGCTACAACACAGCAAGAGCAGCAATCAATCGCCTGTCAGAGAGAGAGAGGACGAGGAAGAGGCGCCGCAACCGTAGCAGCAGCACCAAGCAGCTATAATAGACGCACGTGGGCCGTCGTGAGCGGCGTGTCGGCGCAACCACGTGCGTTGAGCACGACGCACTGCCAGCCGTCGGCGGTGAGGCGGTGCACGGCTGTGCGGATGTAGTGCTCGCCGCTGCCGCCCGTGAGTCCGGGCAGGATGAGCGCCGTCTTGCGCTCCGGGTCGATCTCGTCTAGCGAGTAGGGCGCGGGCGCGGGCAGCGCCCAGTCGAGCGACACGACGCCGCCGTCCGGCAGCTCGAGGAGCTGCCGCGCGTACGGGATGTGCGGCTGCTTCTCCATGTCGTTGGCCCTCGAGAGCTGCAGCGTCTGCAGGTGGCCGTTGAAGAGGTACCACAGCGGGTGGTACGACGCGCTCGCTGCGTCCATTGAATAGCCAGCCAGTCAGCCATCACACGCCGCGTCAGCTACGTCATAGAGGTACAGACGCGCGCTGTCTGTGCCGCTGCAGTGTCACTACCTAGCCACGTACTCAGGTGCGGACACCGCGCGAGCAGGCGCTGGTTCGTGGCGGTCGGCGAGCAGACCACGCGTGGCGTCTCGGCCGCCCACCGGTGGTGCAGATCGACCAGCAGCGTCATCGCCCTCGGGGCGAGTGCGGCGGCGCCCAGGGCCACGGCCACGGCGCCGACGAGCGCCTCGTGGGAGCCCAGCGCCGGCGAAAGCGTCTGCCGCCGCATCCCGTCTGCCCGTCAGTCGCCCGCTGATGGAGTCCAAGCACTTATTATATACACGGAGTCGCAGTTCGGGAGGACGCACCAGGAGGGAGTCGGTGAGCATGGTCGACGCGGGCGCACCGAGGAACTCCCGCTGCTCGGCGCAATAGCACACTGGCTCAGACCGTGAGCGGCCATGAGAGGGAGGCCATGTGCGGCGGAGATGCGCCAGTCACCCCGATGATGACGCACTAGAGTATTTCTTTTGTGGAGTACTGTAATTTCAATTTATTTCATTTTTGAGTAACTAGTGTGAACAAATTATTGTAAAGTGAAATTATTTTTAGAACGTTGTTTCAATAATTCGGACGACTATACGGGAATGTTCCAAGAATGTTCTTGTTCGATTCTCGCGCTATACTTTCAATTTATAACTAAATCGATTTATTTAGCATCAATCGACCTTTGATATTTAATGCATTTAAAGGTCCAAAACATTGAAACAAATGAGAAAGATACAATTTCGCACTCTCACAACGAATTTTCAATACAGGTACAAACTTACTTGAAGGTAAGAACGTACAGTATTGTATTTTTAATTTATGATGTTTTTTGCTTCTGTCCCAATTCTATTAAAATACTCAACCGGGCGGTTTGCATTCAACGCGCGCACTTTTGGATTCCTCGGCGTATTCAACAAGCTGCTTACCGAGGCAAGTGCATTCATCCGGGCGCGCTCCTAGTCCGTCCCTCCCTGTATGGGTCATGGGTGACTATAGTACTGCTGAGCTGACCCGGCGCTCGCTCGCTCGTTCCTTCCGTGCGAATCCCAGCCGAACAGTCGGCAATTCCCCTCGGATCGCGCCCGTCTTCCTTCCTCCTCCTTTCTTCAGCAATTTTCCCCTCGAGATAGAGAGATGGCGTCCCCTGCGAAGAAGTGCGTGGTGCTTTCTCTGCGTGATCTCGACGGGAAAGGCCACGCGTGGTCCGTGTGCACTGACGGGTTGGATCGCTGCGGTCGCAGGATCAAGACGGAGCGCGTGGCCAACAACCTGATCGGCGGCGAGTTTGTGGCGCCGACGAGCGGCGAGTTCCTCGACGTGGTTAGCCCCGTGAGTGGCGACGTGGTCGGCCAGGTGGGCGTATCGACAGCTGCGGACGTGGAGCGCGCGGTCGACCACGGCCGCGCCGCGTTCAAGGACTGGAGCCGGACGACGGTCAAGACGCGCGCGGCGATCATGCTCAAGTTCCATGCGCTCATGGTGGAGCATCAAGGTACGGTAGTCGCCAGCGTCCAGTCCACGCATGCGGCTTCCCCCACCATCTGTTCCTCCGCTCTGCCTCACCATACTGTGCGTGCACGCCTACTACACTGTCCTGTAGACGAGCTCGCGGACCTCGTGGTGCTCGAGAACGGCAAGAACAAGATGGAGGCGCTCGCGAGCGTGCTCAAGGGCAACGAGACGGTCGAGTACGCGTGCAGCCTGCCGCAGCTCGTGCAAGGGCGCACGCTCGCCGTCTCGCGCGGCATCACGTGCCACGAGACGCGCGACCCGCTCGGCGTGGTCGCCTGCGTCGTGCCCTTCAACTTCCCCATCATGGTGCCCATGTGGACGATCCCCATCGCGCTCACCATGGGCAACTGCGTCATCCTCAAGCCGTCCGAGAAGGTCAGTGCCCGCGTCGGTACCGTGGGCGGGGTGAAATGCATCCTAGCGTTGCTAACCACTGATCCCTTGTGGAACAAACACAACCAAAGGTTCCGCTAACGATGGCGAGAGTGGCCGAGCTGTTGATCCAAGCCGGCGTCCCCAAGGGTGTCTTCCAGGTACTCTTGACGAGGAAGCAAAAGCGCACAGCGATCCCACACATCTACGCCACTGACCACTGGCGTATGGGCTGTGTGTTTATTGCGACTGGTAGATCATCAACGGGACCGTGGACGCCGTCAACAGCCTGTGCGACCACCCGGACATTGCGGCGCTGACATTTGTGGGCTCCAGTCGCGTGGCGCAGCTCGTCTCGCGCCGGTGCCGCGCGCTCGACAAGCGCGTGCTCGCGCTGGGCGGGGCCAAGAACCACCTGGTCGCACTGCCTGACGCCGACCCGGAGCAAGCCGCCAAGGACATTCTCGCGTCGTTCGCGGGCTGCGCTGGCCAGCGCTGCATGGCGGCGTCCGTGCTGCTTCTGGTTGGGGACTGCTCGAAGCTGCTCGAGGCCTTGGTCGCCAAGGCCAAGGCGCTGCAGCGCGGCACTGGGCCGGGGCAAGTTGGCGCGATCATCGATGATGCGTCCAAGCAGCGCATCCTCAAGTACATCAACGAAGCCGAAGCGTCTGGCGTCGAGGTTGTCGTCGACGGACGCCCGTGGGCTAGCGAAGCGAAGGGATACTGGGTCGGTCCGACGATCCTGGTGCACAAGAACGCGACCGACCCGGCGATGAAGGACGAGATCTTCGGCCCTGTGCTGTCGGTTCACCGCGTCTCGACCTTTGAGGAGGCCGTCGCGATCGAGAACGACAACGACTACGGCAACGCCGCCAGCATTTACACGTCGACTGGCGCGTACGCCGAGTACTTCCAGTCGCGCTTCCGCGCGGGGATGATCGGGGTGAACATCGGCATCCCGGTCCCGCGCGAGCCCTTCAGCTTCGGCGGCATGTACGGCACCAAGTCCAAGTACGGCGACATGGACATCACGGGCGACGGCTGCGTCGAGTTCTTCTCCACGCGCCGCAAGATCACGTCCAAGTGGAGCACAGTCTTCAACCCGGCGGACAAGGCCAACTTCAACGGGCAAATGTGAGCGTTCTTTGCCTGTATTTTGCTGCATTGACCCGATGGTTAACCGCCGTATCAATCCAAGCAGACAAGCACTTGGAAGCACACGATTTCATGGGGGAAATGGGGCTAGCATCATTCACCATGTTGGCAGGAGTCGGGAGGTGATCGGGAGGTGGTCACGCTCGACTAGACCAAGCCCACGTCTCCCCAGCCGCCGACCAAGACGACCGCCGCCAGCGTCAGCGCGCACGTCGCGAGCGAGCCGCCGGTCGACCCGCGAGCGCCGTTGCCAAGGGCGTCCTCTCCGCTCGACGGGCTCTTCTTCTTCTTCTTCTTGCCGCTCTGGATGTCCTGGTCGTCCGCGCTCGCCGTGCACTTGTACACGTCGTCCTTGTCGTCGAGCTCACACACCGAGTCCTCCGTCAGCACGTGCCCGAGATCCGAGCACGGCTGCGCGCCCGTGCGCGGGCACTCGCCGAGCTCCCCGAGCATCTGGTTGCCGCACTTGGCGCTGTACCGGGCGCCGGGCGCGAGGCAGTAGTCCGAGGCGCCCATGAGCGACACCTTGCGCGCGTCGCTGCACGAGCAGTCGTAGCCGATGGTCGCGTTGTAGTAGCTGCCCGACGAGGCCGTCGGGTCCGACTCGGCCGATGCGTCCGACCCCGACGAAGACGAAGACGCCGACGAAGACGCAGACGCCGACGAAGACGAAGGCGCCGATGAAGACGCCGACGCCGACGAAGCGGACCCAGAAGACGCCGGCGCCGCCGACGTGACCACACTGTCCGTAGCGGTCGGGTCCGACCGCGACACCGTCTTGGTCGCCGCCGCCGCGTCGTCGCCGCTCGCGACCAGGTTCTGGACGGACGCGCCGGTCGAATGCGCCTGGGCCGTCTCGATCGACGCTCTCGTGATCGACAGGGGCGCGTCGTCAATCACCCCCTCGCTGTCCATCGCCGAGACGCAGCCGACGCCCGCAGTCGACGCCAGCGCGGCGCTCAAGGCCGCCAGGACCGCCAGCCGCCGACGCCACTGCCACCGACCGGTCGACTGCTTCATACCGAGGATGCCGTCTTGATACTCCGTGCGGATGGGTCGCGTTCGCTTCTGACGCGATGGTGCGGGGGCGGGTGGGGGGGGGGCTCCTCGCTAGGAGGTGGGGAAGTCTCCGCTGGCGTGCGCGCTTGGGGGAGAAACTGCGAATGACCCGCGGTCAGACGGACCGGTCGCGACAAGTGCGACGCCGCGGAAGGCGCGCGGGAAGTTGCGCGGCCTGGGCATGGGACCGCGCCGCTGTTGTTCGCTAGGAGAAGGAGAAGAACTGCGCCGTTGGGAGGGCAGGCCATCACTCTCCCAGGCGATGGACGGGTCGATAAATAGCAGCGACGCATGAAAACGAGCGTTGCGCACGGAACGTTCATGTCCGATGTGCGCGCACCGTCCGTTCGTCCCCGCTCATGCCTATGAATAGCGAGCAATGTCGCAGCGGACGGAGCAACCAACGGCGACACAGCACATTCCATGCGTGCATTCATGCCCGCGGACCCGAGACGGCTCACACTCGCTTCGGCGCTCTGAACACACGCTTCAGGGGCTGTCCGAACGCCTTGGACGCCCGCCTTGGACGCCTTAGGACGTCTCCGGACGCCTTGGACGCCCGCCTTGGACGCCTTAGGACGTCTCCGGACGCCTTCCCATTTCGAGTTCCGCCCGCGGTCCATGTTGAAGCTGCTCGACCCTGCGAAACGACGCGGGTTTTGGGTACATTGGGTCGACCGAAAAAGCACGGGACGCTGTCTATGTCGCGCGAAGGTATCACTAACGTTCCTCGAATGTCTTCCGACCCCTCGCCCAGAACGATGACCGTACCATCCCCCATAAGTCCGTCCGGCGGCAGCTGGGTGTGTTTTTCCGTCGAACGTCGTGCTTGCGTGCTGGCATCACGGCCTATTCGAGCGCTTCCTCCTCTCCCGACGGCCGCCGCGCGCCGCCCTCCCGCCCGCCCCGCGCTCTCCCGACGCCCCGCGCGGCGCTCGAGCGCGTCGCCTCCGTCTCCGCTGCGACCTCCTCCTTCGACGCTCTCCCCAGAGTGATGGTACGTCCCTGGCGCCTCTTTACCGTACATGACCCGTGGGAGGCGGCGGTCGGTCGGTCGGTCGTCGTCTCTACGATCCTGCCACGTCCACCGCGACTGACGGACGGATGGCCCTGGCTGGTGGACGCAGCACGGCGCGGCGCCTGCTCCGCGCGAGAGCTCGATGGAGACGCTGCTGCACCAGATCGTGCTCGAGGAGCAGCAGAAGATGGTGCAGCTGGGCTTCGTCGAGACGTTCATCCCGTCGCCCGAGAGCGCGGCGCGCTGCAGCATCTTTCTGAGCGCTAACTGGCACCTGTGCCGGCGGCTGCTGGTCGTCATCGTGAGCGGCAACGGCATCCAGCCGGGCATCTGGAGCCGCTCGCTCGTGCTCGAGTCGCCCGAGAGCCCGCACCACTACCGCTCGGGCTCGATGCTGCCCTACGTGCACACGGCGCTGTCCAAGGGCTACGGCGTGATCGTGACCAACCCGAGCACCAATACGGTCAGCGTGGGCAGCGAGAAGGTCGCCATCCCCTTCTCGAGCACGCCCGAGATGCACGTGCGCTACGTCTGGGAGACGTACGGCGTGCGCGCCGCCTGCTCGCAGGTCTACATCGCGGCCTACGGGCGCGGCGGCGCGCTCACCAAGCACCTGGTGCGCACGCAGCCGCCGTTGCGCGCCAAGCTCGCGGCCATCGCCTTCATTGAGTCGAGCCACCGCATCGAGCCCGACGACTCGCAGGAGGTGCGCGGGCTGCTCGGCACGCGCGCCATCAACTGGCAGCGCTCGCGCGACAGCCCGGGCACGCAGCTGCAGGACTGCGCGCAGCTCGGCTGCCTGAGCCTCTCGGCCGGCGAGCCCTCGGGCGCTGAGCAGCGCTCGTCCAACACGGCCTGGACCATCGCCGCGAGCATGGAGACGGTCTTCGCCTTCTTCGACAGCGCGCGCGGGTCCATGCCGGACGAGCCGGTCGAGGACGAGCTCATGGACGAGATGAGCCGCTTGTCCCAGTACGCGTACGCCGGCGCGGCCGCCATGTCCTCGGCCGCGTACCTGCAGGAGCACATGGAGGACGCCGAGGGCCACGAGGACGACGGGCGCGGCGCGGCCGGCGGCGCGATGGGCGCGCGCTCCAGCAGCGCGCGCAGCTCGCGGCGCAGCATGGTCATCTCGACGTCCATGAGCGTCAACGACTTTGACTTGCTGTCGGTCGTGGGCAAGGGTGCGTACGGGAAGGTCTTTTTGGCCAAGAAGAAGCACGGGCGCAACGCCGGCCGCGTGTACGCCATGAAGGTGCTGCGCAAGCAGGACGTGTTCAAGAAAAAGCAGGTGGAGCACACCAAGTCGGAGCAGCGCATCCTCAAGCACATTGAGCACCCGTTCGTCGTGCGCCTGCGCTACGCGTTCCAGAACCACCACAAGCTGTACCTCGTCATGGACTACTACTCGGGCGGCTCGCTGTTCGTGCACCTGCGCAAGAGCAAGCACTTTTCCGAGGCGCGCGCGCGCTTCTACGCGTCCGAGCTCGTGCTGTCGCTCGCGCACCTGCACTACATGCACATCATGTACCGCGACCTCAAGCTGGAGAACATTCTGATGGACAGCGAGGGCCACGTGGCCATCACGGACTTTGGGCTGTCCAAGGAGGACGACGAGGGCTCGACGTTCGTCGGCACGCCCGAGTACCTGGCGCCCGAGCTGCTCTGCAGCCAGCGCACGGCGTCCTCGTACGGCAACACGATCGACTGGTGGAGCTTCGGCGTGCTCGTGTACGAGATGATCCAGGGGCACACGCCCTTCTGGGACAAGAACCGGCGGCAGATGTTCCAGAACATCCTGTCGAAGGAGCCGAGCTTCTCGCCCGAGCGCTTCTCGCCCGCCGCGACCGACTTTCTGCAGCGGCTGCTGGTCAAAAACCCCAAGCGCCGCATGGGCTGCGGCGACGAGGGCGCGCTCGAGATCATGCGCCACCCGTGGTTCGACGGCGTCGACTGGGACGCCACGCTGCAGCGCCGCGCCGAGCCGCCCTTCAAGCCCCTGGCCGGCCCGGACGGCGCCGGCCGCGCGCGCACGAGCAGCTCGATCGCCGCCGACCTGCAGTACGTGCCGGCCGTGTTCAAGCAGCAGGAGGTGGCCGACTCGCCCGTGGTCGGCAGCGGATTTGGCTCGTCCAGCGGCAGCGGCACGCCCGCCATGATGCACTTTGACAACTTTAGCTACATGGGCAGCGACATTGTGGGCTCGCGCCGCACGTCCGTCTTCCGCGAGTCGGACCTCAAGATGGAGTTTGACTGACGCGCGCGTCCACTGGGGGGGAGGGCGACGGAGCGCGTGTGCGTATTGTAAAGCGGGCCAAAGAGAATGAATGAGTCGTATGCGTCCTTGACCTCGTCCCTGCATCATCATCATGAGACGATGCATCTTCTTCAAGAGAGCGGCTCGACCCGCGCAGACCCTCCTCGCCTCAGGGCACGACGTTGATGCCCATGGAGCGCGCCGAGCCGATGAGGCTCTTGCAGATGGACTGCAGGTCGATGTAGTCGACGTTGTCGTCCTTCTGCTTGACCTGGGCGATCTCGTAGATCTGGCGCAGAGACACCTGGCCCGCGACCTGCTGGCCGGGCGTGGCCGAGCCGTGCGCCACGCCCGCCGCGCGCTTGAGGAACCAGCTCGCGGGCGGCGTCTTGATGTCGAACTTGAACGTGCGGTCCGCGAAGGCCGTGAGCACCACCGGCACCGGCACGCTGTCAATGTGTTTGGCCGTGCGCTCGTTGAAGGCCTTGCAGAACTCCATCATGTTGACGCCGAGCGGACCCAGCGCCTGGCCGATCGCAGGCGACGGACTCGCCTTGCCCGCCGCCACGCGCAGCCGCACCACGCCCTTCACCACCGACATGCTCTGCTGCTGTTGGCGTCTGCCTGTCTGTCAAGTAGGGCGCGTCAGCGCCGCAGTGACGAAGAGGGAGGGAGGGAGGAGAGCATGCAGACCGCGCGTACCTACCTCGCTCGAACTTGCCGCCCTTGTTGTGTGAATGGCGGGTGACGGGCGAGGGAGAGGCCCTTATACGACCCAATTAGTGCGCTGTATAGTAGAAGAGGAGACGTGATTGGATAAAAAAGAAACGTCGTGCTTACGGAACGTCAAGGGAGGTTACACTACGTAAATACCAAACACGGAGTACCATACACTCCACGACAGGATCGATCGGCCACCCACGTTTTGTACTGTATCTCAGTCAATTTTGAGAGTTGGAGCTCGCGGTTTAGATATGTGGCAGATTTGATTAGCTGAAAGGTGCTATTTGTGCTAACGAGCGCGATTAAGCATTTCGAAAGGTGGCTCCCATACAAAAGACCGATTTTGCCGAC
>JAADXZ010000823.1:0-12957 GCA_023338055.1 Phytopythium mirpurense
GACTCTCTGCCACATTCAAACACACACACACACACACACACACACACAGGTCGAACCAAGTCAGCACCCGTTCAAGATCGACCGTCCTACTTCCTGCTCCATCTCGAGCCGTCCGCTCGCTCCCATACAATCGCGCAGTACGCACCAGCTTGGCCTCCTTCTCGAGCGCCGCCGCCGTCTTCTTCATGCCCGCGGCCGTCAGCAGCGCGTGCACCAGCGGGAACACGTCGCTCGCGCTAACGGCCGTTGTCGCCGCCTTCTTGGCCATCGTCGCGGACGCTGACGCTTACTGTAGAGCACGAGAAGAGCGGAGGGGAAGGGAAGGCAGCACGCCGAGAGACGAGCTACAAAGGCGCAGGTGCTGTAGAGCGTGCGTCGATGCACGAGCGGCGGCCGGAAGGAGCGCGAATGGCGTCGGCAACGTCTGCTGGTGGTGGTTGCGGCGTTGGAGGCCAGTCAAATGACCCAAATATAAATTATAGAAGGTCACGATCATGCAGCGGCACCTTCATATAGATTATTGCAGGTCATAACCTTTTCGGCTCGGTTCGTCAAAAGTTATACCGAAAGGTCGCGAGGTCGGCAATGCAATGGCGGGCGGCAGGCAATGGACGCCGGTTCGCTGCGGCTGTGACGGTTATCCGTCCCCTCCGACTTGCTCTAGACTTAATGTTGGGCGCACTTGGCAAGGCTGGACGTGTATATACGAGCTCTCCATCAAGCACCGGGGGCGTCCAACGTCGCCAGTGCGCATGGCATCTCGACAACGTGCGCCAAGCCAGCCGCCAGCAGCTACAAGTCTCTTAAGCTATGGCAAGACGCGCGAAGAGGTGGTGCGCATGCTGCTGGCGCAGATCTACGCGCGCGCTGAGCGCCAACGCATCGAGAAGCAAGCCAAGCAGCGGTCCAGGGGTGGTAAGGCTCAAGTAGGGCCACTACCGGTAGACGGAGACGACTCGCCCTTGTCGCTGATCGAGCTCATCCAAGCGTCCGGGCCGCTATTCGAGCGCTACGGCATCGGCGCGCCCGACGACGCAATGTACCACCGCCACTTGCTCTCGCTATCCATCAACCCGGACCCGAACTGGCGCAAGAAGATCGCGGCGCTGCGCCTCGACCACCAGTCGCGTGAGCAGCGGCAGCGTGCTCGTTTGACTCTGCTCAAGGCTAGTCGGTCGCCTGAGACCGGTGGCGCATCAAGCCTGACAGGTCGGAAAGACTGGGATGTACATGTCCACAGTCATGCAAGTCCGTCTCGACAGCGAAGACGACTGTCGAGCGAGCGTGGAGGCAGTCAAGGAGATCTTTTTGGCGACGTCTTGCGAGCGCACGACTCTTTCCCGTCAGAGCAGTCGCCAAGAGCGCTGATCCGTCCAGCTTCACCGGCTTGGTCGTCACATCCACTGGAACGATCTGGACAAAGCAGCAGACGATCACGCAGCTCGGACGACGAAAGTGCCGTGGCGCCGTCCCCGTTCACGTCGGTGAGGCGGCAGTCGCGGCTTCAACAGAGCCATCGACGGACTGGAGGTGGCATATATGCAGGCAAAGGCCACATCGTCATGGAAAACAGCGCGGACAAGACGAGTCATGGCCAAAGCGATCGAGAATCTGCTGGTACAGGCGCCACTAGCGACGAAAGACGGAAAAACGCCGCGGTCAAGTCGGCCGTAGCGAACGCCCAGCTTCTGTCGACGGTGTTTGAGCATTGGAGATCAACTCGAGACATTCGTAAGCTCGGGAAGACGACAAAGAGCCAAGATATCCGCATGCGGCGCGCCTTGATGCCAACTGCGGCTATCGAAGCCGCCTTCCGCTGGATCATACGAAGCCTCCCTGAGCAATACGCAGTGTCGAGTCAAGCAACACACCGCGACTTGTTCATCCCGGCAGCGCTCGCTCGACGAATCCACGTGACCCAGAAGAGCAGCGTCAGCAATCTGTCGCTGCTCAACAAGTTCGCTCTTCGGCTCCTCTTGTCTCGCGTCAAGGCGAGTCTTACGTCGTGGCGCCTCCAGGCTTCGGCGATGCACGCGTTCCGACGGAGAATGGAGAGCAAGCAGCGCTCTCAAGCGCTCGACGTCGCATTCCAGTGCATTCTGCAGTGGCGGCTGTTCGCCGAGACGAACAAGTGCCTCGTCGAGCGCGCCAATTGGATCGCTCTCCGCTACGGCCGCCGCGTTCTACGCGAGTCGATCGCGCTCTGGCTGAACCTGCTGCGTGAGCGACAGCACGGAGCGTGTATGGTCAAAGCGTATTCTTTGAAGCGGGAGGCGATTTGCTGGGCGAAATGGCGCCGAGTGGTCCACGAGCGCCAGCAGTTGCGAGACATTCATGCCGACCTCGCTCGGAAGCGAGCCATCAAGCGATGGAAGCGTTATACGCACGCGCAGGCGTGTACTCGCGCCCAAGAGCTCACAGCCGACAGCCACTTGCGCTTGCAACAGATAACGACCGCGTGGAAAAGTCTACGTGGACACTTGGCCACCAAGCAAACACGCCAATTCAGAGTGCAGCACTGCCACGACGCTCATGACCGAAGATGCAAGCTCGCGATCTTGAACGGGTGGAGACTTGCGCTGGAGAAGAGGCGCGAGATGGACGAGCTGGCGGAGAAGTTCGCCAAGTGGCGCCGACTACGCCTCCTTCGTCGATGGCTCCGCGCTTGGACCAACTGGGTGGATGTGCGCCTCGAAGTTGCCGAGAAGCTCGAAGGAGCAGCACGAAGGCGGAGGAAGAGGCTGCTAGCGACTCGAATGAGCGAATGGAAGCGCCACCACCAAGACGCTGCACGGCTGGACGCAATGAGAGCTGACTGCATCCGGAGGAGCGAGCGAGAGCGCCTTTGGCGGAGGTGGAGACGCCTCGTGGCCGTGCGTCTCGTCGTGTGGGCGTTCCGGCGTGGCTATGGCGACTATGTATTGCGCACACACATGCAGCGGTGGCGGGCGTTCAGCGAGAGAGCTAGCGTGAGGCGAGCTGCGCTGTCAGTAGCTCAACACACCCACAGGTATCGTGTGTTGGCGCAGTGTTGGCGACTGATGGTGCAACACATGCAAGGCCAGCGCAGCAAGAAGCAGTCGGCGGTGCGGTTCCTCCAACATCGCCGCGTCACCAGCCAACTCGACGCATTCTGCAAGTGGTCGACCCTTTTGACGGTCGTTCGTACCCGTCGCACTCAAGAGGAGCGCGCGCGAGCTACAGTCCGACGCGCGTTCCTGTTACGCCGTATGTGGAGCACTTGGCGCAAGGGGTTCCGCCTCGCGCGGCTTGGAGACATCGCAGCCAGAAACCTGGATACGTACCGCAAGGCGCACGTACTGCGCGTGTGGAAGCTCTTTGGGCAGCGCAAGCGCGGCGACCGGCAACTCATCGCTCATGCGCTTCATCGGATGGGACTGTCGCGCGCAGCCTCCAGCTTCTACAGGTGGAAACTGTACGCTCTCAAGACGCGGCGGGTGCGTGAAAGCGCTTGCTTAGTAGTGCGATCGAGCCTTGAGAGCGCCTTGCGTCGCTGCTGGACGACCTGGAAACTGGCACACGCCAAGGCGCAGAGTCAGAGACAGCGACTGGCGAGGGTCATTGACAAGTGGAAGTCTCGGCGCCTGCACTCAGGTTTCCACCGTTGGAAAGCACGCTGGTCATTTCGCAAGCGCCACCGCCTCGTGCTGCAAAAGTTGCAGCTTTTGTCGAGAGAACGCGTGGTCGAGATGCACTTCCGGGCGTGGAAAGCGCTCAACCAGCTGCACGTGCACACGAAGCGAGAGTTTGCCGACGCGTCGAAGCGTCTGGAGCAGTGGCGAGTGCGTCAAACACTCGAGCGTTGGCGAGGAGAGGTCTCTGTCTCTAGGGCCCGAGGCACACAGCTACGAGCTGCAGTGGCCCATTGGCAACACCTCGGGCTTGCCGCTCCTTTTCGTCGCTGGCGTCAGTTCTACAAGACGCGCAAGGCTCAAAAGACCCAGTTTGCGGCAGTCGCGACGCATTTTCACCACGACTTGGCCCAAAAACACTTCTCCCGATGGAAGAAGTGGGCTCAGCGTGCGAAGAATGCGGTCAATCGTCTCGACCGCGCGCGGCGCCAACTCCAGAGGCTGCGGATGAGGCAATGCATACGTGCGCTACGCTCTCGTGCCAGCCTCAAGCGCAGATTCCGATGTATTTGCGCTCAGATCGCTCATTCGAGCGCTTCCAGTGCTCTGCAGCTCTCGTTTGCCGCATGGAAGCAGTTGATAGCAGTACGACAAGCTCAGGCGACTCAACAGGCTTCACAGTGGGAAGCCATCGAGCGCTGCAGACTGCGGATATCTGTTCGGCGATGGGGGAAGCAGACGCGGATGCGTCGCCTACTGCGCTCTACGCTGCTGAAAGCTGCGCATCTGTCCCAGTCGACGCTGCTCCAGCAGTGCTTCGCTTCGTGGAGTAAACACGCCAGGCAGCGGGCCCTGCGTCATGCTCTGAAGCAAAAGGCGCTCGTCTTCCAAGTGTTCACGCTCCTGCCACTGTTTTTCCGCGGCTGGAGGAGGTATGTGGACCAGCAAAAGCGCACGCGAGGACTGCTGCTGCGCGCAAGCGGGTTCATGAGGCACCGACTGGAGCACAGGGCGTTCGCTACGTGGACAGCGTATACGACCACAGCCAAGCGGTCGCGGCTTGTGATCACGCGATGGCAACACGCCACTGCCTTGCGTTGTGTCGGCGCGTGGGCCTACTATATCCGACGCCAGAAGCACTTGCGGATGAAATTGGAAGCTGCAGACCGTGTGTTTGGGCTTCGGCGAGCGCGTAATGCTCTTCGGTACTGGCACCAAGCCGTGCGTATGCGGAGGATACTGCGCCTCTTGTCCGGTCGGCAGGCAGAGCGAGCACTCACTCAGGTATTCCAGGGCTGGCGGCGGCTGACACACCGACAAAGCGCCGCGAAAGTCCTGGTGGGAAGGCTCCAGAACCAGACGCTCGTGCGCGTGTTCAACTCGTGGAGGCACCGCATGTCGCTTGAAGTGACGCGGCGAGCGGCGATCCGCGATCGCTTCGCTGCGCTGTGGCTCGCAGACCTGTGCAGTGAGTGCTGGTCGTGCTGGAAGCGGTTCGCTCGCACTAAGCGGCTCGTGCAAAAACTGTTGGTCGGCAAGAAGGTCGGTCAGACCCGAGTCGCTCTGACTGCGTGGCGATGTGAAGCTCGACGACGCAAGTGGAACAAGCAGCGTGCACTTGTCATCCACGAAGCCGCAGCGACGCAGACCAAGCGTGTGTGTTGGGCCGAGTGGCGCGTCCGCTTGAGCGTCATAGCGTGCGTGAAGGCCATGCGGGGGAACATACTGCAGCGCCGATCCCGTCACAACACTCGATGGCGATTCGATCGATGGCGATCATTCGCATGCGTTGGTCGTGGCGTTCGAGAGCACCAACGGCGGATGCAGCGCCAACTTCTGCGCACCGTCTTCCATGACGGGTTTGCGGCCTACTCGCGAGCAAAGGCGTCCGAGCGAGCGCTGTCTCTGCGAGTCCAAGAGACCCATCGCGCGTTCTTGCGCGTGTGGCTGGCCGAGGAGATCGACGCGCGCGTCGCTCGGATTTCGGCCGCGGAGCAAATGGCTCGTACTCGAGCTTGGCGCCGCCTTCTGCAGCAATCCTGGAGTGCGTGGCTCTCGAACCACGCCCGAAAGCAAGCCACGCGCAAGCGAACAGCAGCGGTTCGCCAGCAGATACTTCAACTAGGCAGCTCCCGAGTCTCCCGGACGAGAACCATGATAGTGCGCTGGCTGCGTCTTGATCTCGCACGCGTGATGCGACAGTGGCGTGTCCAAGCGTATGACCGTCGACAAAGGCGACGCAACGCGCTATTGGCGATGAACTGGTGGCTGTCGACGACAAGCCGCCTCGCGTTTCAAGGCTGGAAGCACACTTGGACCGCCCAAAAGAGGGACCGCGTCGTGCATGCGCTGCACATGCGTAGACTCGTCAAGCGAGGCTTCTTGAGGTGGAAAGCGTGGCACCGTGAGCGTCGATGGAAGAATGCACAGAGCTCAAAGGCGCGCCTGCACAGCGTCAGCTCTCTCAGTCGAGCGGTGTTCACAAGATGGAGACTGGTCGCCAACACGAGGAGAACGCGACGGCGACTGGTGCTGGCCACGTACCGTGCCTCGTGCCTGAGGCTTCTGAGCTTGCTCATGCTTGAATGGAAGGCCTTTGTCGTCAAGAGCAGGACCAAGCGCACGCAGAGCACCATCGCGCGCGTGCTTTACCAGCGGCAGCTACTACGCGCGTGTTTTGGCGCATGGCACGTCCAGGTGCGGCAGGTCATGGCGCTGCGGCTCGAGCTACAGGCCAACACGGAGCGTCTGCAAGTCCTCGTCATGTGTTCGTGCTTCCGAGCGTGGCGGGCTTGGAGCGAGCGCCACCGCAGGCTCACGCGGATCATGTCGACTGTGGCGGGAAAGAGTGACGTCCGGATGTCAGCGCGCGTGTTTGAAGCGTGGCGGAAGCATGTAGGCGCCCGACTCGAGCTTCGCTGTCTGTCCGACGCCTTCTATAAGCTCCGACGGTGCCGCAAAGGCTTGGATGCGCTCAAGGCAGCTCGTTCACGCTCGATGCATGGCTCGCGGCTACTCGAGAAGGCTCGGGTCTTCCGGCTTGCGCTGCAAGGCACCCAAGTGGCCAGTGTCTTTGCGCGTTGGAAGCAGTTTGAGGCGCTAGCTCGCAAGACGCGCGTCGTGACGCTGCAATATCTTCAAGGCAAGCTTCTACCGACGTACTGGCGCGCATGGGTGCGCGTGGTTCGGCGTCGAGCCTCGCTGAACGCGGCAGCACGTGCCATAGCAGCGGCGTGGATGAACATATCAGCGCGAAGAGCATGGAACGCGTTGGTCGCCTACCGTTCGCTCCGTCAAGCACAACGGCGGCGGCTGATCCGAGGCGAGTCGCATTTCCACGCGCGCCAACAGCGCACAACCGTCCGGTTCTGGAGATCGTCGACCGAGTGGCAGCGCCGCTTGGGCTCTATAGCTCGTCGCGCGGTCGCGCGGTGGCAAATGGCGACTGCGGACCGGTGTCTGAAGTCGTGGAGGCAGTTCGTTGATACGCAGCAGCGGCTCAAGGCGAGCACGGCGGTGCTCTCCCTTCGGTCTCGACAGCAGCGCACGTTGATGGCGTGGAGCGCATGGCGCAAGCTCTTCCTCGTGCACCAAACTGGTCGACGCCGCAACGTGTCGTATTACTGGCACAAGTGGGTAGCGTGGAAGCGTGGGGAGCAGTCGCTGGCGCTATTGCAGAGCCGCATCCGCGCGGTAGTGCTCAAGAGCACGCAGCGCCACACGTTCCTCCTGTGGCAGAAGTTCGTTGCGCGTCGCAAGATGGAGAAGGCCTTGACGCTCCTGTCGTCTCGGTTCAGCGACGCGAATGCGCTCAAGCGGTCGTACGCGTCGTGGCGCGCGTATGTGGCGTTGATTCAAGTCGGCAAAGCTCGCATGAGGGCGGTGATCGCGCACATGCAGTCCCGCCTTGTCCACTCAGCCTTCCGCTCACTAGCCGAGTACCGGGACCACCGGAGGCGCCACCGAGCTGCCATCGCGCGGTCAGACTCCTACTACTCGCAGCAAGTCGTTCGTCGAGTCCTCAGCACGTGGAAGACGATAGCGGAGGCGCTTTTAACGCAGCGCCAGCGACTGCACCGCTACGTGTGCATGCTGCAGCATGCGGTCCAAGCCAAGAGCTTCCGGTCCTGGGCTAGCCACGTGGCTCACCGTCGGGATCTGCGAAAGAGAGTGGCGCGGGCGCTCGCAATGCGCACGCAGACGCTCTTCTTTGACTGGCGGCGGTTTGTAGTCAAGGCGAAGCAGAACCAGCGCGTAGCGGAGTTCCAGCGCGCACACGCATCGACTCGCGCATTCAAACACTGGCGGCAGCTCGTCGTGCTGAACAAAGTCGAGCGAATGATGGGCGCGTGCACCAAGCGCTCGCTCGAGTCCAGCTTCGTGGCCTGGAGGAAGCGAGCGGGGACTTCACGCCATGTCCGCATGTTCCAGCTCGAACGCCGACACAAACGCCACGTTGGCGTGCTTAGATGCTGCTTTCGAGCGTGGAGGCAGTGGAGCTCGGTACGGTCTCGATGCACGCGCATCCTGTCGCGAATGGCCAGCGACAGCCGCCTGCGCCTCCGGTTTCTACTGTGGAGGAAGTTGGCAGCCAAGCGGAGACGCCTCTCGCTGCTTCTCCAGCCTGTATCCGCATACCCGGCGAATGGAGAAAGCACGCCGCTCGATGGCTCGGTGACTACCGACATAGACAATCTGCGCGCACAATTGGCAGCCAAGGCGCGGTTCTTCCAGCGGCTCGAACTCGCGTGGGACCAGCGCAGCGTGTGGCGGTACTGGCGGCTCGCGTTCCATGCTGTGCTCTTCCACCGGCTGCGCGCTCTGCAGCGGCACTTCCTGGGCTGGAAACACCACTCGGACCGCCGAAAGCGATCCCGTTTGGTGGTCACGGCGTTGACTGGGGCGAGACAGCAATCTTCTCTTCGCAGCGTCTTCACTAGCTGGCGTGGCGTGGTGCGCAGGGTGAAGCAGCTCCAAGCCGAGCGCCAGCGCGAGCGGCAGCTGTGGACGATCGCCAACACGGAGATGTTGCGGCGGGACAAGCGCAAGCTGCGAGCGCACTTTGCCAATTGGCACGCGCTTATCCAAGCCGAGCGCCACTTGCAAGCCAGTGCGGACGCATACCACCGCGCGCGGCTAGTCACCAAGGTCTGGCTCGCTTGGCGCCACGATTTCCATGAGCTGGCTGCGCTGGTGCGTCGACGACGGAGGGAACAGCAGCGTCAGCTGAGACGCCACGCTTTGGCGAGGGCCGTGAAGGCACTTGACTCGAATCGGTCGAGTCGGAAGCGCGTGCGGCTCGTCGTCGAGTACTGTTTGAACAAGCGGAACGACGAGCTGCTACCGAGAATCCTCGCCCAGTGGCACAAGTGGGCGACGCACCAACGCGCGAGTGCGGAGCACCGCGAGCGCATTGAGAGGACGAATCTGCGACGCGTCTTGTGCTGTTGGAAAGCAGCGATTCGTCTCCAGCGCCGCCACTACACGATCATCGCCATGTTGAGCGAGCAGCGGGTGAGCCACGTCTCCACCCGCGTGTTGGCGCTTTGGAAGCGCTTTGTCCGTCGAAAGCGCCACTCACGGCGACTCCTCGAGTGTGCGGTCGCGTTTCGCGTGCGCTCGTTGCTTCGTTCACGATGGCGTGACCACGCTCTCGACGCGAAATCCCGCCGTGAACGCTTGGATCTTGCGGGTCAGCAGCTTGTCACGTTCAAAGTGCGTCGCGCTGCTCAAAAGTGGCGATCGATCGTCCGACACCGAGCGCTGCAACGCCTGCATCGCAGCTTCGTGCAGCGCAAGTTCCTGTCCCAGTGGCACTCGAGCGCCAAGCTGGCGCTCGCGTCTCGATTCCATGAGTGGACTCGCCGACTCCTGGCCAAGCGGATGCTGGTCGAGTGGCGCTCAACTGCTCGCCGCCTCGCGCTCTGGCGCCAGCTGACCGCGAGCGTTTCGAGCTTGAGGCTCGTCAACGCACAGCGTCGGGCGTGGCGGACGTGGCTGGCGTTCGTCGACTCTCGGCGTCTCGCTCGCTTGGCCATCGAGTCCAACGCTCGTCGACTATTGCGTCGCTCCCTGTGTTCCTGGTCGGATCGAGTCGGGGGTCTCGTCGAAGAGCGGGAAGCGCGGCTTGAGGCGGTTGTGGGCCGGCTGGAGGATGGAGCGAGGCAGCGCGTGTTCACGCACTGGCGAGCACTCGCCCAGCGCGCCAAGCAGCGTCAGTTCGTGGTGCTCGCGTGCGTGTTCAAGCTCGACGGGCTGCGTCAGAAGCGCGTGCTGCAGGCTGTCGTGACGGCTTGGCGGCGCCATACTCAAGTGCTTGAAGCGTGTCGCAACTTGATGGAGCGGCAAGAGGTCCGAGCGTTGGAGGGCGCAGTTCGAGCCTGGCGAGCGTGGATGGCTGCAAAACGCGCGCAGCATCAGAGGGAGCGGCGAGCGGACCGCTACTTCACGCAGCGCCTCGTGGGCGCGGCCTTCTTCTACTGGCAGAACTATGCGCTCGCATGGCGCGAGGCGGACGCCGGGTTGTCTCCACGGCCGTCGGCAGTCCTGCGGTCGGGGCTGAGTCGGTTGAGCGTCGGCGAGGCGGTCGTGAACCCTATGGCTGTCGACGAGTTGAACGGCGCGGATACTAGCGACAGTGACGATCAGGAGAGCCATCGGCCTCTGAGTCCCGTCATGAAGCGGCTGGGGAAGCGGAGGGGAACGCTCAAGGCGGTCCAATCTGGCAAAGGGTTGACAAACGCGGCGCTTGTGGTGAGCGAGGAAGGCGCCAGTGGTGATAGAGAGGCCAAGAGCGGTGTGGATGGAGGCGACAGTGTGACGCCAGCACTGGCGGACGCCGTGGAGCTGTCGGTGGGCGTGCGGAAGCGGCTCGAGGTGCTCGGTCCGTGGCGTTCAAAGCGATTGGCTCGATCCCAGCAATAGAAGGCAGATTGTGTACATTTGTGTGTGTGTGGCTTTGATTGGGATTCATCACACGCTTGCGCGACGCACGAGCACAGTAGGGAGATGACAGGGGCAGAGGAAGACCCTGGACACTGCCCATGCAGCCGCACAGGCACGAGGGAGCGGCGGGAGAATCGCCTAGGCGTAGTCGCACTTGCCGTTCTTGCACTTGAAGCCGGGCGAGCAGCCGATCTGGAAGGCGCCCGTGGCCGGGTTGAAGCACTCGTTCACCGAGTAGTTGGGCGCGCGGCACTTGGCCTCGGCCATGGCGCACCACTGGCCCCGCGGGCAGTGCAGGTCGTAGCACGTCTTGGCCTTGCTCTCGTGGATGCGCAGGTGGACGGAGGCCTCGCTCTCGGCGGCGGCGGGCGAGAACGCGCACGCGACGGCGGCGGCGGCGGCAAGCACGGCGGAGAACTTCATTATAGCGACGGGGGTGCGTAAGGTGAGGAAGCGGGCTGGCTTGAATAGCAGGGAGCGGGCGAGTGGAGAAGTGAGTGGCGACTTGGAGGAGTCAATCGGAGCTTCCCAGGTTGGGGACCCAACCTCAAGGAAGGAAGGAAGGAAGGGCGCGGATGGGATCTTTAGTGACGGGGATTCGGCCAATCAAACGCCGTACTGTATTGAAAAGGGCAAATCCGATTGGAAAGAAATGATGTGGGTGCATATCAGCAACTCGTCCATTTGTAATCACCTTTGGCAGGGCACATCATTCCCGTACGGTTTTGGTACAAGTCGGGATGGGTGTAGGGTTTGGATGGTTCTCTCTTGCCAATCAAATACCTTCTGCCCGAAGATATTGCTTGTAAAGAATTGAGTATAATTTACAAAGGTCCCGGAATCATGTCGATTGACATACAAATATAACAAGTTTGAAAACGCTCCTATACACACATCAAGTGAAAAATAGAGCGCAAGACTGTAAATCAGTGTGTAAACTACGGC
The DNA here is from genome assembly GCA_023338055.1 of Phytopythium mirpurense. Lineage (NCBI taxonomy): Eukaryota > Oomycota > Peronosporomycetes > Pythiales > Pythiaceae > Phytopythium > Phytopythium mirpurense. The sequence continues at coordinate 11,484 of JAADXZ010000823.1, forward strand.
CCCGACCGCGTTGAAGTTGGTGATGGCAGTGCCAGACAACTTGGCACCAACAACCGCAGGAGAGCTGTTTGCCCAATGGGCAATGCCCATGCTCATACTGTGTCTATCTGTCGCGCTGGGCGTGGACACTGTCTTGTCGAGGAGGTATCGACACCTGGAGGCATTTTCCACCACTGCCATGCACCAAATCAGACGCACACTGTGACGTTACAGGAATGCAAACAAGAAATTCGTTTCCTGTCATCTATCACGAACGCTCTGGGTCCAACCGAAGAACCCCTCCGTCTCCATGCACTCGACCGCCCCTTTGCGCGTCTCACCCGACTCGTCACGATGTTAAGCGCGCGGCGACCAAGGTGAGGTCGGAGGGAGGAGGAGAGGACATGAGCAGCCGAGGGTGAGCTAAAGAGAGAGAGGCGAGTTGGTGGAGATCCCAGACGACCTAGTAGGTAAGTCGGGTGATAGGAAGCATGTGGATAGTTACGTAGCTTGACACGATTTCAAACGCTTGTTTAGCTGCCCGGGAGTCGCCGTGCATGAGCGAGCCACGCGGGCATGGAGGCCTCGATCTCGGTCTTGGCGGATGATATGCAACGCAAAGTACGACGGCGACGGCGGTGTCGACGATGGAGGACTTCGTAGTGAGCGACGTGACGAGGTCGTCGGTGACACGAAGCTACTGTATTCGTTGCGGCCTTCTAGGAGCTGACACGCCATCTACAGATGTTGCCCGCACTGCTCACAGTAGTCATAGACTTCAAGACGCTGATCGGTGCGTACACGTCCATCATTCAATGGACGCGCGTGCGACTCGCCGACTATAAGCCGGCGGATATGCTCGCCAGCCTGGCTCTGGACTTCAAGTCGTCCGCTCTTCATCTGGACTACCACCCCAAAACACCCTCGCTCTGGCCGGTTCAATCGAGTCTTCAAGCTCCTTCTCACGGACCTGCGACCTCCCGCCGCGCTTCAGCGCATTGGTTTCATGCATACGGTCGTGCAATAATACATCGAACGTTTGTCTTACACACACACACTGACCGTCGTTAGTGTTCGAGCGCCGATAATAGGCCTGGCTGAAGTTGTCCGTTTCAGTTCCCAGACTGGAGTGGCCTAGCACTTTTATCAACGCAGAGGCCGTGTGTCCGCTGCAAGTGTAAATATAATTGACCGGACTACAACCTTTTTGATCCATTCGCTCGGCGCGGCACAGCTCGCACCACAAGAGCTCTCTAAGAGAGAGAGAGAGAGAGGCTCGTTGGCACCAAACGCTAGCGTCTATCTATAGCCCAATGCCTCATGTCCCACTACAAAGACCCTCCACACAATCCATGCTCATTCGCAAAACTGCCGCGCCACGTTGACAGCTAGTTCTCCACACGCGTACTATATCCAGTTATGAGGGCGTGGCTCCTGACCGCGAGCGCGCTGATCGCGGCGGTGCATGCGACGCACTACTCGCCGACGCACTTCC
>JAADXZ010000824.1:0-12945 GCA_023338055.1 Phytopythium mirpurense
ACAAAGGCTCAGCTGCTGGAGCTGGTCGAGCTCTTCAAGTCGCCCAAGGAGTACGCGGTGAGGACGATTGCCACTGAGTACGGCCACAAGGTGTTCTTTACGCCGCCCTACCACCCCGAACTACAGCCCATAGAGATGGTCTGGGGCGTCGGAAAGAACGCTGTCGCTCGCTTTGCGTCAGAGTCTATGGACGAATTAAAAGACAAGCTGTTGGAGGCCTTCAGCTCTGTCACATCGAAGACATGGAAGGGCATCTATCGCAAAGTCCAGAAGCAAGAAGACGCCTACATCAAGAACGACGACTGCGTTGAGCTGGCCGACGACAGTAGACACGACGACGACTATGAGGGAGAGCCGCTTCCTCTAGACGTTTACGAAGTGCTCGGGATATAAATCTAAGGAGGTGATTGTTGAAATCTGGTGTATTATATATATTAAAGGTTTTCTATTTGCGTAACTTTCAAAAGTATTTTTCGTGTTTCGAGACACAGAATGAGGGTTAGGGCTGACTGTTAGCCAATCGTGAGTGCGGATTTCGAACGGTTCGAGACACGTTTTTACAACTGGCGTCAAACCAACCCAATCTGAGTCTTTGCCAAACCACCGGCTTAAAGTTGAGGACAAGATAGCGATCTTGCCGAGGTTTTTTACCGCGTAAAAAACGAGTAAGAAACGCGTAAGTTATGGGTAAAAAAACCAGTGTCCGATCCCAATCTGTCAGAGCTGTACACACCATCACATCACATCAAGTGACGCATACGTAGGGAGCAGAACTGAAGGGGCCAAACCGTGTATTTCTGTCACTTGATACACTGTGAGGGCAAGCGCTCCGTCGCCGACGGCGTCCGTCCCAACCACACAGCCAGGCCCTCGAAGGAGGCTCGACGGGCGGCGGCGCCTAGTTGGTCTTGGCCATGTGGGTGATCAGGTCGAGCACGCGGCAGCTGTAGCCCCACTCGTTGTCGTACCACGACACGAGCTTGACAAAGTCGTCCGTGAGCGCGATGCCGGCGCCGGCGTCGAAGATGGACGAGCGCGAGTCGCCGATAAAGTCGCTCGACACGACGCTCTCGTCCGTGTAGCCGAGGATGCCCTTAAGCTTGTTCTCGCTCGCCTCCTTGACGACCGCCTTGATCTCGTCGTACGACGCCTTCTTCTCCAGGCGCGCCGTCAGGTCCACGACCGACACGTCGGCCGTCGGCACGCGGAACGACATGCCCGTCAGCTTGCCGTTCAGCGACGGGATGACCTTGCCCACGGCCTTGGCGGCGCCCGTGGAGCTCGGGATGATGTTGAAGCACGCGCCGCGGCCGCCGCGCCAGTCCTTCTTGGATGGGCCGTCCACCGTCTTCTGCGTGGCCGTCACGGCGTGCACCGTCGTCATGAGGCCCTCCTTGATGCCGAACTCGTCGTGGATGACCTTGGCGAGCGGCGCCAGGCAGTTGGTCGTGCACGACGCGTTCGACACGACGTGCATGCTGCTCTCGTACAGCTCGTGGTTGACGCCCATGACGAACATGGGCGCGTCGCTCGACGGCGCCGAGATGACGACCTTCTCGACGCCGTTCTGCAGGTGCACGCCGGCCTTCTCGTTGGTCGTGAAGGCGCCCGTGGCCTCGACCACGTACTGCACGTGCTCCGAGCTCCACTTGATGTCGGCCGGGTTCATGTGGTTGAACACGCGGATCTTCTTGCCGTTGACGATCACGTGCTCGGCGTCGTGCGACACCTCGGCGTCCAGCGTGCCGTGCACCGTGTCGTACTTGAGCATGTACTCCATGTACTTGGTCTCAATGAACGGGTCGTTGATGGCCACCACGTTCACGAGCGGGTTGGCGAGCGACGCGCGCAGCACGAGGCGTCCGATGCGGCCAAAGCCGTTGATGGCCACGTTGACGGCGCCGCCCTTGCCGGCGGCCGCCGGGTTCTGCGCGTTGATGATCGACACAAAGTCGGGCTTGAGCGACGCGCCGCCGACGAGGAAGCCGTCAATGTCCGCCTTCTGCGACAGCTCGGCCGCGTTGCCCGCCGACACGGAGCCACCGTAGATGACGCGCGTCGACTCGGCCGCGCCGGCGCTCACCTTGCGCTGGAGCCACGCGCGGATGCTCGCGTGCACCTCCTGCGCCTGCTCGGGCGTGGCCGTGAGGCCCGTGCCGATGGCCCACACGGGCTCGTACGCGACCACGACGCGCGACCAGTCCTTGATCTGCGCGGCGTACGCGTCGAGCTGCTCCGTGACGACGGCAAGCGTCTGCCCGGCCTCGCGCTGCGCCTTGGTCTCGCCGATGCAGGCGATCACGCCCAGCCCGTTGGCCAGCGCGTAGGCGGCCTTGGCGGCCACGACCTCGTTGCTCTCGCCCTTCTGGCGGCGCTCGCTGTGGCCCACGAGCGTGTACTCGGCGCCCACGTCCTTGAGCATCTCGGCCGACGTCTCGCCCGTGAAGGCGCCGTTGCCCTGCGTCCAGACGTCCTGGCCGCTCACGCGCACGTCGCTGCGCAGCGAGCGCTTGACCTCGGCCGCGTGGATGGCCGAGGGCGCCACCACCACCTCGACGTCCGCCGGGATGGGCGCCGTGTTGAGCATGCCGACCAGGGCGTTGGCCTGCGCCAGCGAGCCGTTGCACTTCCAGTTGCCGCCCACGAAGAACTTGCGGGTCGACGACGCCATGCCGCGCGTCTGCTGGAGCTGCTGCTGGACGCGGCGCGCCACCGACGATCGGAGCGCGGCCATTGCTGTGGGATGCGGGTTGTGGAGGGGGCGGGAGGGCGAGGAGGCCGAGGAGGGTGCTTGGGCTCTCGAGGCGCAAAACCAAGAATGAAGCGCCCGTGCGCGCCGTCGGCGGGCGATCCTTGCGGCCAAGGGTAACTCCATGGGTGGGGTGGGGTTACATGGATGTGGTTACTTTGTTCGCGCTCAAACATTGTAAGGTTTTATGGAGCAGATGGAATGAGGTTTTATTCGTGAAACGAGGGGCTCCACTGCGCCGAAGTTGACGACGGTGATAACGACTCCCTATGGGATGGTACGTTTCGGTCCCGCCGTGCGGGTTCGAAACGTACACTCCTCGCCGCTGTGGGCTTGTCGTTGCGGGCGTCGCGTCTCGGCCACGTCTGGCGCCGCATGGTTCGTACAGTGTTGTGCGCCGCCTCAAGGTCTGCTTCGACCCCTGCGCTGCTTGGGCACCAACCGACTCCAAGCACCAAACGCTCTGTCTATGTGCCAATGCAATCCGTAACGTAACCACAAGGGTACGAGGGGTACGATACGTACCCCTCTGCTGTTAGATTCGTCCTGAAGCTTCGACAGTCTTGCGCACGTACGTATTGCAAGTACAATGACAACAAGCATATGACGACAAACATACTCGGAGTACAAAGCAAGCAATGAGCGCAGCGCTTGTTTTTTTTGTATGAGGTCGCGTTAGGTGACTCCATGGTAGCGCGAAGGTTGCGTCAAGCTGACTGGGGACATTGCCACGCACGAATCGCCCACATGTCCCCAAGATGTCCCCCCACACACAATACATTCCTTCATAGTACACAAGGTCTCTCTTCTTTTGGGATGGGCAGTACTCCTTGTCCCCACATTGATTGCTTGCCTGTTGAAGCTGGTGGCTCGTGCGACCTATGTAAACCAGTCAGCCATGGCGGGGTACACTCCACGTGTACCCCTTTTGATAGGGGGTCATCGCAAGAGCTTCAATGGGTGTGTACACAGGCAGGGTACACTTGCCGCGCCAACAACTGGAGTTGGTTGGGCCGACAAGAGCAGTCTCCTCCGCTACGGCCACTTCCACGTTGCGAATCGTCTGTAAAGGGTACAAAGGCGCTCGTTGCATCCGCTCGCCGAAGGTCCTGCTGCCGGCACGCGCGAGGGAAGAGGAGGGAACGAGCGCGTCTACGACTAGTAAAAGCCGCCGGCGACCTTGACGCACTCGGGGTCGGCGGGCTCCGTCTCGTGGAAGCGGAGAAAGTCGATGACGGCGCCGCCCGTCGCGGGGTCCATCGCCACGCAGTTGACGAACTGGTGGTCGAACAGAATCTCGTCCGCGCGGTACGAGTGCCGCACCTGGATCGTCGCCGACGTCACGGCGTCAATGCCTTCCACGAGCACGACCACCTCGAGCTGCAAGCATCGACGGCAAGGCAGAGCAAGACACGGTGAGTGCGGTTGGATACACACACAGTGTGCGCGTGTGCGGAGCGGTACGGTACGGTACCTGCGAGTCCTTCCAGAACTGCTTGATGGCTTCAGGCGAGAGGTGCTCGCCCGCCGCCACGTCATGGCCATCGCCAGTGGTGACGCCCGGGGGCGAGCATCGACACGGCAGGCTGCTCGCGCCCGCGTTGACTGAGACCGTTCCGTCGCGGTCGCCGCTGTCGGCGTCCGCCTCGCGCATGACGGGCTCCGGGAACAGGTACTGCTTGGCCGGGTTGTGGTGCGCGCCGCAGCAGTCGGCGCTCTTCGGGGGCAGCAGCGGGCTCCACGCGTCCATGCGGTGCACGACGATGGAGGGCAGCGCGAGCAGCAGCATGCCGCCGAGGTCGTCGTCCGGGTGCTGGATGCGCATGGGGTACGACTGGAAGTAGTAGTGCTTGCCGAAGGCCACGTCGTGGCGGATGACGTACATGCGCACGTGCGCCTCGACGAGCTGGTGCTTGCGCATCTCGCAGACCTGGAACATAAAGTAGAGCTGTCCGCGGATGCGGCGCGCGCACGCGTTGGCGCTCAGCACGATCGTGTTGGCGCGCGACTGCGCCCGCGAGATGCGCGCAAAGATGATCCCGATGGCCAGCGCGTCCAGCAGCACGCCCACGAGCGACTGCAGCGTGATGATCGTCTGCATCCACGCGCAGCCGTTGAAGAAGACGTCGCCGCCGTTCGTGCCGAATCCGATCGTGAACATGACCGACGTGGAGAAGGAGAAGCCGTCGTAGAACGAGTAGATGGCGGTGCGGCACTCGTCGGGCGGCACCGACGTGTACAGCGCGCCAAAGATGATCAGCACCACGACGTACTGGCGTAAAGAGGGACCGCACAACGCCACGGTCAGCTGCCGTGACGGCCGTTGGTGTAGGGAATGAGGTAGAGCGGACGACGCACCGCGACGGCGATGACGCCGATGACCTTGCTCAGGCGCAGGTTGACGATCGTGTGGAACGGGTCCTTCAGGTACAGTCGCCAGTAGTTGGGCGTCTTGACGCGGCGGATACTATACACAGAGACAGCAGCAGCAGCAGCAGCAGCAGCAGCAGCAAGGGGGATCAGTATCAGTCCAGTGGTTTCGCAGTCGTCACAGCCACCACGCGGTCGGATAGCCATCGATCATCGGTCGGGTAGAGGAGGAGGGAGGACGCACTTCCACTGGCCCTTGGAGCGCTTCATCTCGTGGTCCTTGCGGTCCATGATGCGCGGCGTCCTCGGCACGTCGGACCCGACGGACGCCACGCTCGAGCGCTTGCCGACCGCCGCGTCGCCGCGCTCCAAGGCGCCTCCTTTCCATGCCTCGCTGTCGTCCTCATGCAGCGAGTAGCTGGGCCCGCGGTCCATAGCGTCGGTGGGGGAAGCGAGCGAGCGCGGAGGAGGCGGCGGCGGCGGTGGAGCAGAGAGAGCGCGAGCGATAATGCGACGGGTTGAGCAGGAGGCGGCGCCTTCTCGGCGTCGTTGGTGGGCTTGTCCTTGTGGCGCGTCGTCGCCCTATTGTCATACCCCCTGAAGTGGATCTCTTCAAAACCTGTCGAAATCGATATAGTTAACTCAATGAATAACATCATATTTCTATTTGCTATTTGTTGTAGCAATTTTATATGAATACTTTATCAACAATTGTATTATTAAATTATACAAAAGAATAAAAAAGCACAAAATCGAACAGTTTACAACACTGCAACTGTTCATGAGAAAAATCAATCGTTTTGATCCTTCGAATGTCTTCTTTAAATTGGTAATAATGAAACTGTCGATGCTAGCTAACCTTTAAAAAACAGACTTTTATAAATACATAGCAGTATTGATCTCGTATGAATGCTTCGGGTGGTGTGGGTGGTGCAACCACCTGCTGGTCGCTTCGGAGCACCCATGTGGTGGTTGCTTTCGTGGTGAGGTGTGCTCGACAGCCCTTTCACTTGGATTCAGTATAGGATGGCGCCACTTCGTCGCGGAAGAGACTGTAAACTGCTGGACTAGGCAAGAATCCTGGTCCCGTGATGACTGGAACGTCACGATTCGATTCGCGAGTCGCATGCCAATTTGGTCCACGGTAATGCTCCATAGTATGTACTACTGTGCAGTACTGTAGTGGCTGGATTGAACCCGCAGGCAGGGTTCGCGGCGAACATTCCGGCACTGGCGCAGGATCCCACGGTCGTGGCTTCGGCTGAGGGTGAACACCTCGACGCAATGCAGCAACCCCCCCTCCCTTCCATTGCCGTGACCGTCACGGCGCCATAATGCTGTACCGTACTCCGAGTACATAATAATATTCTTGGTCCAGCCACAAATTTCGCTAAAAAAAATCAAACTCAGGCACAGGCACCATATGGCGCTAAAACCATCAAACGCCGATCTAAACTTGACGCAACGTTGTCGCTCTTCACTAAAACCAAGATGTTTCGAGGCGCACAAGAACGCACTTCAATGTCGCACCATAGGTCCGCAAGTGGTCAGCAGCAACTTGGGTTCCAAAAGCTCCGGAGCACCCACACCACTTGATCTCAGTATACCCCACAGGTCAACTCTTGGAAAAGGATCTTTGGAAAAAGGGGGACGGGCTTCAGCAGCATTGCTTTGCAGCCACCACCCCCCTCCACTTGCACTTGTTGGTTGGCTGGTCATTTCCCGATTCTTCGCGTCGCGTGTAGGCGGTCGCTATAGGCTATAGAGCCGAGCACAGGGCAGGGATAAGGATGCGGGCGGTGTCGGCGCACATTACGGGCTTCTTCCACTCGACGTACCACGCGTACACGACCGAGGTGGTGGTGGACGGCTACCGCTACCGCCTGGGCCTTCGCTACAGCACGTTCCACCAGTTCTACGACAAGCTGTGCGCGCTGGACGACGGCTTCGCGTTCCCCTTCCCGCCCAAAGGCACGCTCTTCTTCTCGCCCAAGCCCGAGGAGCGCCAGGCGCAGCTCGAGGCCTTCCTGCAGGCCGCGCTGGCGCACTACGACGACAGGGGGCAGCCCGAGGACGTGGCCGCGCTCGTGGAGGACCTGCTGCAGGTGCCCGAGCACCTCAAGAGCGCCGAGAAGGAGAAGGAGGGGCGGGAGAAGGACAAGGACGAAGCGGGGGATGACGACAGCCAGACGACGAGCGACGAGAGCGTCCCGGACGACGAGCACGCCGCCATGGTCGCGCTAGAGGCCGGGGCGGCTGCGGAGGAGGACGAGCACGAGCAGAAGACGGACGTGGCGGCGGCTGTGACGGAGGAGAGTGCTCTACCTTCGCCAGCGACTGAAGTGGAGGTCCAAGCCGAGGAGGAGGCGGCGGAGAAGGAGCAGGAGCGGGTCGAGAAGGCTGCGGACCCTACTGTGGAGCTGAAGGAGGCTGTGGAGGCTGAGGAGCGAGGGCAAGAAGCGGTGAGCGAGTCGGTGGCGGTAGAGAAGCCGGTGGTGGAGGAGCAAGTGACTGAGACGACCGAGACTGCGGTTGAGGACGCGGTTCGAGCAGAGGAGACGGAGGTTGAGAACGTGTCTCCAAAGGAGGAGACGGAGGTTGAGAGTGTGGTGCCAGCGGAGGAGACGGCGGCTGAAGACGTGACCCAAGTGGAGGAGACGACGACGGAGGCTGTTGAGGAGGGCGCTGGTGCCTCTGGGACTGTCGAGGCTGTCGTTGAGGTGCTTCAGGTGGCTGAGGAGCCTTTCAAGACCGCAGACGAGCCGATGGAGACTGCGGACGAGCCCTTTGAGACTGCGGACGAGCCGATGGAGACTGCGGACGAGCTGATGGTGGAGACTGCGGACGAGCCCGTATTCCCGTGCGTCGTGACGGTGGAGGAGGTGGAGGGCGAGGACGCTGTGGTGGGCGAAGTGGAGGTCAAGAAGGTGGAAGTGCGGCCCGTTGAGGCCGAGGCGGCGCCCCTACGTCTTTCCTCGCCCGAGTCGGAGCCGGAGGAGCCGGCGAAGCGGACGAGTGACCTCCCGGTGGGCCGCCCGAGCTTCTTCTGGGGACTCGTCGACCTCTTGCGGCCCTCGTCGCTGATGCGCTTCCTTCGCTGGCGGCCGTTCCACCAGACGAACTTTGTGATGTTGTGCGTGGCGCTCGTCCTGCCCTTTGTCTTCAACCGCGAGTAGGTTGGGCACGAGAGGCTGGTGGGTGGGTGGGTGGGTGGCAAGAGAGCCGAGGACACAGCGGGAGTAGCTGTAAACGCGTGTTAAATCTAAGTTTTGTACATTTTGGCTTGGAGGAAAGGCTTGATGGACGTGTTGCAACGCCACACCACCACATGTGGACTATGACGCCCCACCGGTTGAAGCTGTTCGTTGGATCTCCTGTGAACTGCCCTACGGTAGGGCCCCTACCCTACTCATCCTTGGATCCGCAGTACAATATTTTTCGAAAATTTGGAGGTCGTCGACGTTGCTGAAGTTCAAATCGGCGCTTGCCGTGGTCACTGACCAATGATCAGCATGTTGGTGCGACTTGACAAGTGCATGGGGCGAACAGCTGTGGGCCCTTCACATGGCCGTCGTTAGTCGTAGGCTGCTCTTGTTCACCCCGAGGATGGGAGCGTTCAAATCCGTGAGTCGCATCTTGGCGGGCGTCCATCAACGCGCCAATGGACGTTGGCGTTTTTAATTCGATTGAAAAATTCCGGCATGTCGTCCGCTGGCCCCACACTAATTCGCACAGCTTGACCCGGTTGCCCCGTTGCGATATGAACGCGCGGAGAATTTTGGATGGGCGACTGCCGATCGATCGGCGACGCCAGAATCAGAATGCGGACGCTGAAGAATTAGTGTAGAGACGCCTCCGCATCGCGTGGATAGTCTAGATGTGGCGCATCATGTGCAGCCAGCAAAGTGGCGAGACACTTGGCCATGTGGCGGACGCGGAGCGAGACAAGCGAAGATATTGAAAAATATTTCTTCTCCACCCGCGTATTGCTTGACACACACGCAACGACTTGCCATCAGGGCACGTGGGTGAGCAAACTTGACGCATTTGCCGAGCAAAATATTCGCTGGCGACGGTCATGCGATGCGAGTCTGGTCCAAGCTCCCAGCTACGGACGCAATTTTACGTCGCAACAAATGTAGTTTACCACAAATTGTAGTTTACCGGTGATTTTGTCTGGAGGGCGCGCACAAGCCTTACTTATGGCAAGCACCTGCTTGCCAGCAGCGAACACGATGAGCACGAGCGCTCCACTACCCAAGTGTGGAATGAACGCGCCCGGAAGCTTCGCGCTCTCTGCTCCATCCGCGTGTCCGTCCGCCCTGCTGCAAATGACGGCTCCTCCAGCGGAACTGCCAAGAGTGGGCCGCCGTTTCTGACCTGCGGTGATGCACTGTTCTCGTATCTTCTGTCAGCCACCAGTGGCTTGCTTGTTGCATGTTTAACTGTAAAGCAGAGGGAAGACGCACCAGTGGCTGAAGAGTCTGCTTCAGACAGCAGAAACGTGGCCTTAGTCCCCAAGCGGTCACTTGTGATTGAAGACAGCGTGTTCTACCCGTCCGCTGGCACAATGAGCACAACTGGTCAGGGGACAGGCGAATAAGTCGGCAGGCAGGATCGCGGGCCGTTTCCTTGTATGATATCGGCACTCTCTGGCAAGCGCAACGCGATCTTTACGCAATGTATCCGTAATTTACATGGTCTTATTCGTATCACATGTAATATTCACATACAAAAAGGCTGAAGTTTCGGGCGATGTATCTTGTTCTGGCCTTTTTCTTTGCGTAGCCGCCAATACTGTACCGTCCACCGCCAACTTCAATATCGCAAACATGCATCATTTTCCATGCATCATGGAAATTTTTCACCAACACAGGGACCATTCGCATTGCTTGCACCCACCCTCCAGGGGGGCGGCCCCCTCAAGGGCTCCCAAGTCTATCGAAGCCTCAAGCCAACGAACCCAGGCGTCACTTTTCGATTCGCGCGCTCGAGGACACTTCCAAGTTGAAGCCGCGCTGTTGGCAATTGCAATTGCGTGCGGCCAATTCGACACTTTAAAACCCGCGGCCCCTTCCGGTCCCCGTCCCCCGATCCCCACGATGCGGTTCCCCGTGAGCGCGCGCGTGACGGGCTTCGACTACACGACCCACCATGCATACACGACCGAGGTGGCGGTGGATGGGCGCAGCTGGTCGCTCGCGCTGCGCTACAACGCCTTCTTCGGGTTCTACTCCAAGCTGCTCGAGGTTGAGCCGCAGTTCAAGGCGCCCTTCCCCCCCAAAGGCGGCATCTTCTTCTCGCCGCAGCCCGAGGAGCGCCAGGTGCAGCTCGACGACTTTCTGCAGAACACGCTCACGTTCTTTGACCTGCGCGGCCGTCCGGAGTCCATGGGGGCGCTGCTGGACGACCTGCTGGCCATCTCGGAGCACTTGGCGGCCCCGGACAAGGCCGAGGGCGAGGTAGAGGCGCCCACAGAGGGCGAGAAGAAGGATCAGGAGGCCGTGGCGATGGGCGGGCTGCTCAACAGCAAGTGGGCCAAGGCGCTCGTGGCGGCGGCCATGCAGGCCGTGGTGGTCAACACGTTCCAGGAGACCGCCGAGGCCGGCAAGGCCAAGGCCAAGGCCGCGGAAGCGACCGCCGAGGAGGCCAAGGCCCTCAAGCCTGCCAAGTCGGTGGACGCGGTGGACATGGACACGCCCTCGACGCCCACGTCGCGCGCGTCGCTGACCAAGACGCCGCGGCAGTCGGCGACGGTCGCGCCGCTGGAAGTCGCGTCTCCGTTCAACGTCAAGTCGGAGGCCACGACGGAGCCCAAGCCCAAGCCTGAGGTCGAGGTGCCGGCCAAGACCGAGGCCAAGCCGAAGCTCCAGGTGGACACCCGCATGAGTGCCAAGACGGACCGCGCGCCTGTGGTCGTCGCCAACTCGTCGACCCCTGGCGTGCGCGACCGCATTGCCGTGTGGGAGCGCCGCGTGTCGAGTCCGCAGCAGCCCACGCCGCGAAGCGCGGGTCGCCGGTCGTCCAGCTGTTCGTCCGCAGGAGATCAGGCGCCAGTCGTGCCGTTCAGCGTCGCGGACGCGCCCAAGCCAGTCGTGGAGGCGTCCAAGGCGGTGGTGGAGCAGCCCAAGACGGTGGTGGAGCAGCCCAAGACGGTGGTGGAGGAAGTCAAGACGGTGGTAGAGGAGCCCAAGCCTGTTGTGGAGGAAGTCAAGGCGGTTGAGGAGGAGCCCAAGCCTGTTGCGGAGACTCCTTTGCCCGTTGCAGAGGTGCAGAAGAAGGAGGAGCAAGCGGTTGAAGTCACGAAGACAATGGAGGCGCCCGCGGAGGTCGAGACGCCCAAGGAGGAGGCTGTTGAGAGTCCAGAGGCGGAGAAGACTGCGGACGCGAAGGAACCGGCCGCTGGTGGAGAGAACAAGGCGGTGGAGGTGGGGAGTGAGACGGTGGCGCAGCCCGAGACGGTGGAGGAGGAGGCCAAGGCGGAGAGCGACGGGTACGAGACGGACGCGAGCGACGACATCCGGCGCTTGGGCCTCGAGAAGGTGGACGTGAACGAGCGTCTGCGCCCGTACCGACACCCCGTCTTCTTCCGGGGGTTCTACTGCCAGGTGCGGAGGTCCTCGATCGCGGAGGAGCCTAGCCGGGCGTGAACGACTGGGCGTGCAGTGTAGTGTGGCGTGCGGTAAGTAGGGAACCGAGAGGTGTAGCATGAAGTAGTGTAGATAGAAACAGGAGAGAGGATGATGTAGCAGTAGAGCGAAGGGATGGCGCGTAGAGCGGCACGAGTACTCGATAGGCAAGGAAAAGCAGAGGAGCGCAGCGCCAGAGAAGCACGTGGGGACGAAGATAGTGCCCATGATGGGGAGGAATACAAGCTCGCATGGTTGTCGATTATTACAAGGTTTTCGTCACAAATACGACGATACAGTCGGTACAGTGTTGTTTGGTGGTCATTGTGGTGGGGGGTGGGTACGATGTGGTCGGTTGTAGCCGCCACTATGATCTGTGCCTGGCAGTATGGAAGAGGTGGCGTGCGCCAATTGACGCCGTCATGACCTTCCATGTTGAAGCTGCATCTTTTTGCTGGCTGACTACAATACGTGTTCTTTTTCATACTGTAGAAAAATCCATTTACGCCCACAATACCGTATTACATTTGTATCGGGTGCAAGGCAACCGGAGCAGCTCACCCACGAGGAGCTACGCAGCTCGCCAGGCTACACACTCCAGTGGTGATCATTTACCTCGCACCCGGCATCTGACAAATGCGCGCTGCTGTGTTTTATCATCTCTGATTTATGGCAGTCCAAGCGCTGAAATGCAGATCTCAAGGACTATACTTTCTGGCGTTTCATGTGGCTGCAGCTTGATGGCTCGGCCGCCGGCTGGGAAAATGTCGACTTCAACAAGGTACATGCGGTTGTTTTTCGACGGATTTTCGTTTTAAGTTGCTTCAACGATTATAGTTTGGAAACTGTACTTTTCGGGAGCAAAATGACTTGATCTCGCAATGTTTTGTCGAGTCGGATAAATTGGCACTGTGCTCTCGATCATTCCGAATTCAAAGACTTGAGTTCAGCATCATCCGATCTTTTTCATCAAAATAAAAACGTCATAATGCTTCTAACCCTTCATAGGGGACGGGTTAGAGCATTATCCTGTCTCTCGCCAGTGTCGAGAGACCGGCCCTACCCTTACAAACGCCAAGTGAAATTGCCGCGCACACATCACGGTCTCGGCTGGACGCGCGCGATCCTATGCTGCGCTGCCCTCCCTCCCTTCATTCCCACCCCCCAGTGGCCCAAGTAGGGGGCGGGGGGGGGGGG
>JAADXZ010000825.1:0-12934 GCA_023338055.1 Phytopythium mirpurense
CATGCCCCACCCCTCGAGGTCGTTCCATAGTCGCGGCGTGTCTAAAAACAGCGGCGCCGACTCAAAGCTGCTCAGCCTCGGAGCTGGGCGAGGGCTGTAGCTTGCTGCTTTGGCTCTCGAGGACAAAGATAGCACAGGGCCGATCGCTAGCGGTTCCTCGAGTTGCTCGCTGCTCTGAGCGCTGCTCCTGACTCGCGTCGCTCCCCAAGCCGCCACCTTCAGCGCAGCTAAGCGACTCGTCGAGACCGAGAGCTCTCCCCGCCCGCCGCCCACCTCCCACCTCCGCCGTCATGTGCGCGTCGCGCACGACCGGGTACCAGGGCTTCCGGTTGTTCGCGGTGCAGGAGTGCCCGACGCTCAAGCCGGGCGAGACGTACGAGCAGCGCGGGACCAAATTCTCCACCATGGGCTCCCGCATCGTCGCGCCGCCGCACCAGAACCGCGTCGGCCGCCACGCGCACGAGTCGGTCGTCATGCAGAGCGGCCAGCTCGTGCAGCCCGCCGACTACAAGGTCCCCGACCGCCGCGGCGTGAGCGCAGGAGAGGCGCTTCCGGAGCGCAAGCCCTTCCTCGCGACCAGCACCTACCTGAGCGACTACTCGTCGTTCGACGCCGAGATGAAGCGCGTGCTCGGCGCCTCGCTGGAGCAGTACGAGCGCGCCTTCCTGCGCGTGGCGGAGCAGCCTAAGGCTCCTCCGCAGCCACAGGCCGAGATCAGCTCGCCGCAGCCGACAGTCGAGCTCGCGGACGTGCCCCAGGTGCTCAAGCTGGTGCTGGGCGACGCCGCGGTGCCGCAGGTCGTCGACACGTTCACGAGCTATCTCGATCGGCGGCGCGGCAGCCAGCGAGACCGGATCACCTGGGACTTTTTCTGCCAGTCGGTGGACCACGTCGACGACCTGTTTGAGCAGGAGCTGGGCGCGCGAGGCAAGAAGCGGTTCTCGTTCAGCAGCTCCGGCGAAGCCACGGGCGGCTGCCGCTCGCCGGACGCATCGCACGCGCTCGTCCCGAGGATCACGCCGAGCAGCTCGTACCTGATCGACTACGGCGCGTACGGCAGCAACCCGCGCGACCGCCCGTACATGCGCAAGCGCGGCATGGCGACGACGACGGCCGACCTGAACCCCGGCACGAGCCGCGACACGAACCAGATTCCAGGCTACTCGGGCTTCTTGCCGCTGACCTTCCACAGCCCGGAGGTCGTCGCGCACGCGCACGGCCCCGAAGACATCGAGGCGCTCCACCCGACGCCGCGCAACACGCTGCGCCTGTTCCACAGCGACAACATCCCCGGGTACGCGGGCCACAAGCCGCTCAGCTGCAGCAACTACCGCGGCGAGTGTCGCGCGGGCAGCGACGCGGACACGACCACGGGCGACAGCTACCGCGCCCACATGTAGAGCTGCGCAGCCAGTGTCCGCGCGTAGGCTTCTTCTCCTCGCTTGGCTGCTCCCTTCCCCTCTCCTTTTGCATTCACGACAGCTTAGCAAGAGGATACGGTAGACATCCAGCAGCAGACAAGGGCGGCGCGGAGCAATATAACCACAGAAATTCACACGCTGCCGGCGCTCTGCGTCGACTCGCGATGTCCGCGTGCCTGCGGCTCTTCCTGCTGAGCGGTTCGCCATGTCACCTCGTCGCTAGTGGCAAGCGCTCGAGGAGCTTGACCACGAAGGAGTTGCCGTTCTCGAGGCTTGTGGTCGCGATGAGCAGCTCGACGGGGTCTGTCGCAGCACGGGAAGCGTCAGTCCGACTGAGAGTAGCGCGCGAGCAAGCCAACGTCGCACGCAGACGCAGCAGCAGCAGCAGCAGCAGCAGCAGCAGGTACTCACAAAACGACGCGATCCAACGGAGCGCAGCGACCTCGAGGTACGTGACGCCCCCCAGGAAGAACACGACAACCACGGGCCTCTTCATCTTGCGCTGCTTCTTGTCGGTCGACTCTACGAGGTGCACCTCAGCGCGCGGCCCCGGCAGGCGCTCCATGGCGCGGTCTATCGCTCGCCAGTCGCTGTTCCGCAGGATCTCCTCCACGAGCCGGCACGAGATCGGCAGGTACCCGCCGGTGACGAACGCAGCGCTCTTGGGGTGCTGGGCATCGGTCTCCAAGTCAATGACGTCGAGGACCCTCGACACATACCGAAACGCCGACTCGTGGTCAGCGTGTGTCGCTCCGCCTGGCGTCGCCGCCGCCGACCGCTCGACCAGGAGCCCGAGCTGCTCCAAGTTGTCGAACGAGAAGACGAGCTCGTGCCCGTAGGCTCTCACGAGGTGGAGCTTCATGCGCTCGAGGTCTTGCCTCGCGAGTCCGTCGTTAACGACCGAGTACAAGCACAGCACCCGGAGCACTTTGAGCAGCGGGTCGTGGCGGAAGATCATCGCCTCAATCCTCTCCAGCACGTCGTCCGCGTCGTCCATGATCGCTCGCTCGAGCTGCCACAGTTCGTGAAACGGCTTGGACGTCGTGACGGCCTCGACCGCTTCCAGCAAGTCAATGTGCTGCTCGAGCTGCCGCTGCGCCGCCTTCATGTTGGGCACCCCCTTGACGAACGCCTGGATCTCCTCGGCCGACGCGCTCGAGCTGTTCCGCTGGAAGCTCAAGAACGCCTCCTGGACCGCAGTCGCGCGTGCGTTGAGCGTCGAAGCGACCGCGTGCACGTGCATGCTGCGTATCTCGTTAAAGACGCTGTCGGCCGAGTTGAGTCCGATCGGCACCGCGGCTGCTGGCGCGGGCGCGGGCGCGGGCGCCTCGCTGCTTTTGTCCGTCCCCAGCGCCTCTAGGGCGACAGCAGGCAGAAACCCGTCCTGGATACCGATCACTTCGTCCAGCAGCGCCTCGTACGTGAGGGGAGTGGAGAGTGCCGACGCCAGGTCCACGCTGCGGTCCAGCATGACGAGCGTGTGCAGGCGGCTGGCCTTGCCGGCCGCGTCGCTGTCTGGGATCGCGCCGGCGGAGGCCAGCCGGCTCGCGGCGTTGAGCTCCACGAGGCGGCTCAGCACCTGCATCGACAGCTCGCCCTTGTACTTGACGCGCTCGAACTTGCCGTACGCCCGCTGCAGCGCGTCGAGCGCCGCCGTCGCGTCGGCAAGGCCGCTCGCGTTCCCGCCGACACGGCAGTCGTACAGGCAGCGGTCGAGCCCGAGCGTGAGCAGGTCGGCGTCGAGCGGGACGAACCCCAGCGGCAGCGCGCCGACCTGGAAGAGCTCGCTCACGCCGTAGCCCTCGAGCACCTGGTCGCCCATGGCCGTCCACTGGCCGGCCGCGTACAGCCGGAGGTGCGTCGGGACGGCCGCATGCGCCGCCTTGCGGTGCTCGAGCAGCGCCACCGCGTGCACGGCCACGTCCCGCACGGCGTCGGCGTTCGCGAGCGTCAGGTACACGACGCGCTCGCTGGTGATGGAGGCCACGTCGTCCGCCAGCTCAGCGCACTCGGCCACGCTGCCGCGCGCGAGCGCCTCGAGCCCGTCCACGAACACGTGCGAGAGCAGCGTGGCCAGCCGCGGGGCGACCACGAGCGCCACGCGGGCCGGAGGGGACGCGTCCCCCGCCGCGGCGCTCAGCAGCCGCTCCACCGCGCGCTCGTACTCGACGCGCAAGCGCCGCAGCGCAACGGGGCCGCGGTCCAAAGCCGGCAGCTTGGTGGCCGCCATGGCGTGCGCGAAAGAGCAAGGTGCGCTGGACTATTACTTGCGTTTTGTATCCAAAGAGCGTCCGTCCCCCAAGGGACGCGCTTCAACTCGGACGACAATCACTCTGTCGTCGTGATCGCAAGAATAGAAAAGATTTACGTCTACATATGCAATTTTTAAAGTCTGTGAATAGTAATATTGAAACAAATGAATAGCATTGGTCGTACTTTAGTAGTTTGTTCTCTGGATTTCGTGCGATCTTCCCCTCCCTGTCTTTGCGTCGACAAGCCCAGAGACGCAGCAAGAAGCCGAAGAGCACGGCACGAGCAGAAGGAAGGGGGCTTTCTAGGAGCTCTCTGCACGGACCAGGCGCGCAGCGACACCTGGAGACACGATGGTGACGGCGGAGGACATGTTCCGCGACAACACGCAGGCGGTCGTGCGCGACTACTTCGTGGAGCCGCGCATCGGTACGGCGCGGAGAGAGCGAGGCTCGCTCCCTGTAAGGCGGACATGGAGAGCCTAACGCACGGCGTGTGGGCGCTCCCCCTCGCCCCGTTCGCAGATTACCGCACTATCGCGGGCGTCAACGGCCCGCTGGTCATTCTGGAGAACGTCAAGGTGCGTGCAGTCGCGACAGGGTCCATAACGAGGCATCGTATCATATCGCTAACATGAACGCATCTCTCTCTGTGATGTGGCCCCGACCCTCTTCCCCCGCGCGCTCTATGACGCGCATCAGCTCCCCAAGTACGCCGAGATCGTCAACCTGACGCTCGCAAACGGCGAGAAGCGGCAGGGCAAGGTGCTCGAGGTGCAGGGCAGCAAGGCCGTGGTGCAGGTGTTCGAGGGCACGGACGGCATCGACAACCGCCACACGCACTGCGAGTTCACGGGCAGCGTGCTCAAGATGGCCATCTCGGAGGAGATGCTGGGCCGCGCCTTCAACGGGTCGGGCAAGGCTATCGACGGCGCGCCGCCCGTCGTGGCCGAGGACTACCTGGACATTGAGGGCCAGCCGATCAACCCGTCGTGCCGCGACTACCCCAAGGAGATGATCCAGACGGGCATCTCGGCCATCGACGTCATGAACTCAATCGCCCGTGGCCAGAAGATCCCGCTCTTCTCGGCCGCCGGGTTGCCCCACAACGAGATCGCCGCCCAGATCGTGCGCCAGGCCGGCCTCGTCAAGCGCAAGGACGTGATGGACTCGCACGAGGACAACTTCGCCATCGTGTTCGGCGCCATGGGCGTCAACATGGAGACGGCCCGCTTCTTCCGCAACGACTTCGAGGAGAGCGGGTCGATGCAGCGGACGGCGCTGTTCATGAACCTCGCCAACGACCCGACCATCGAGCGCATCATCACTCCGCGTCTCGCGCTCACGACCGCCGAGTACCTCGCGTACGAGCGTGACCTGCACGTGCTGGTCATCCTCACAGACATGAGCTCGTACGCGGACGCGCTGCGTGAGGTCTCGGCCGCCCGAGAGGAGGTGCCCGGCCGTCGTGGGTACCCGGGTTACATGTACACGGACCTGTCGACCATCTACGAGCGCGCTGGCCGCGTCACGGGCCGCAACGGTTCCATCACGCAGCTGCCCATCCTGACCATGCCGAACGACGACATCACGCATCCCATTCCCGATCTCACGGGCTACATCACGGAGGGCCAGGCGAGTCTTTTGCGCATCTCAAACGTATTGCTGCTGATGTGATGACCTCGCTGACGGCGGGCACGCTTGGGCGGTTGTGCTGTCTCCTTGCTCAGATCTACGTGGACCGCCAGCTCCACAACCGCCAAATCTTCCCGCCGATCAACGTGCTGCCGTCGCTCTCGCGTCTGATGAAGAGCGCCATCGGCGAGGGCATGACGCGCGACGACCACAGCGCCGTGTCGAACCAGCTGGTGAGTCGCCGTGTGCTCCACTTTCGCACAGAGGCAGTCGCTAACGACACCTCCCTCGCTTGTCACTTGTAATGCAGTACGCGAGCTACGCGACCGGCAAGGATGTGCAGGCCATGAAGGCCGTCGTGGGTGAAGAGGCGCTGTCGCTGGAGGACCACCTGTACCTCAAGTTCACGGAAAAGTTCGAGAACAAGTTCATCGCGCAGGGCCCGTACCAGTCGCGCGACATTTTCGAGTCGCTCGACCTCGCGTGGTCGCTCTTCCGCTCGTTCCCCAAGGAGCTGCTGAAGAAGATCCCCAAGAAGCAGCTCGACACGTACTACGCGCGCCGGCAGCAGATGCGCGAGGACGGCAAGGAGGAGGTCCGTTCCGTCGCCACAGCCCGTTCGTGACGTTCTTCCGTGCTAACGTTTGACGGTGTGCTGGTTGGTGGCGGGTTTCTATGTGTCTGTGGCACAGTAACCGCATGCGGTTTGGGCGCTCAAGAGCCGGCGACGCGGCATGTTTGCCGCCTAACAACGCGTCCTTCCTGCATGCTTCAGTCTCGGCTCGTTGAGTCGACTCGTTGAGGGCTGTGCGCGATTGTGAAAGTGTAAGGCGATCCCATGTAGCACTGTGGGTCTTTTGGACACGGGCCGTGCCTTTCGCTGTGACGTTGGGCTTTATTCGAGTCAACTACCGGCGCTATTGTTATGATATTTGCTTCGTGCCGCCCCCTTTCCGAGTCGCCGCCGCTTTGCGCCGACGCGGAGCTGCCGGTGCCGCCACCGCCGGCTGCCACTCGGGCGCGATGTGTTGGAGGATGTTGCGGCATTGGTGGACGCTGAAGTGGCACTTGCGGCAGTCCTCGCACATGCGCTTGAAGGATTTCGCTGATCGAGAGCAAGCAAACGAAGCCATCCGCATGATCAGAGCGCAGCACTCGGCGATCAAGATTCAGGCAGTCTGCAAGGCGAGCTCTACTTACCGAGCTGCTGCCGGTTGACCGGCGCGGGTGGAGCTGGCGGCGCGGGAATGTCCATGGGCGGCGGCGGCGGCCACTGGATGAGACCGAACCCAGCGACCGACGCGGGGTCGAACAAGAGCGGGGGCGTCACGTGCTTGAGCTCCAAGCGACACTCGCGCACGCTCCTCCTCTGCAGCTCGCACACGGAGCAGACGGTCGAGAGCTGGATCGGCTGGTAGACGGACGCCGCGACCGGGTACATCACGTTCACCAGCGAGTGCATCGCCGGGAGCGCGATCTTGGCGCCCGCGATCGGAGTGAACGGCGCGAAAGCACTCGCCGCGGACTGCGCGAAGGGCTGCGGTGCGTCCTCTCTCTGTGGCGGCGGTGGCGGCATCGATGCTGGCGTAGCTGGCGTTGACGACGACAGAGTTGGCGAGGACGGCGTGGAGCTGGACGGAGCCGGCGCGTCCCCTCGGTCTGACTCGTTTGGGCCTGTCGTTTGCTTGGTAGACGCAGCTGGCGATGCGGCGGCTGCGGGACTCGCGGCCGTGGCAGCGTCGACGCTCTCGAGCCCAGCGTTCAGTGTTCTCACTGCCTCGTCGCTGGTGGCTGGAGCTGTCACTGGCGCAGTTGCAGTGGCTGCGACCGGCGGCAATGGTAGGCGCAGGGGGAGCAGCGCGGTCGCAGTCGGCAGCCCCGCGCTCTGCATCATGCTAGCCGTGACCGTCGCCATGCGCTCGGCGACCCCGTTCCGCGAGGCGCTCGCGCTCTCCTGCTCGACGACCTGCTTGCGCGACTTGAGCCAGCGCTTCTTGCTGCGCTGCTTCCCCTTGGCGGCTTCGTCCGCCTCCAACGTGGCCAGCAGCGTGCTCGTCCGTGGCTTCAGGGACGCGCCTCCACCAACGTCTTTTCGAGCGAATCTGCCATCACTTTCTACACGTCCGCTTCCCTTCCGGCCGGAAGGGGTTGTCATCGTAGCACGAAGCGCCTCGGCGGTGGGATCCACAGCGGCCGAGCCTGTGCTCTGACCAACTGGCTGGCCGTTCGCGAAGGTGTCCGACCCACCCGAGGAGTCCTGCGACGCACGTCCGCGCGTTAGAGCGAGCATCCCCGTTATGTAAACGTTTAACGCACGTACCGAGCTGCTCGAGTCGTCGCCATTCTCACTCTTGGTGTACACGCCGAAGCACGAGTCGATAAAGTTGGCCATCTCCATCAGGTTGCGGTGCAGTAGCCGCTGGTGCCTGGCTCGTGGGGCAACGGGTACAGACAGCGTCAGGCAGCGAGCTCTTAACGCCAGAACTCGACGCAACGCTGACTTCCGCTAACGCCAAGCGACTCACGTACGCGATGGACCCCTCCGTGTCGTCGGCGGCGTGACACTCGGCCGCCACCGCGAGCATGTCCTCGTTGACCTCAAGCATCTGCGGGCAAGAACGCGTCGGCGTGGTCAGTCCTATGGGCCCGAACCGCGCGATCCACGCGTTTTGGCAGCCGCGTACGTTGGCGAACACGTCGGCGATGGAGGACGGGTCGGCATCGCTATCTTCGTCGGCCGCGCGGGCCTGGGCGCTCCGATTCGGTGAGCCCAACGGGATCATGGGTGCGCGAAATTGCGCGCCAAATGCGGCTCGCGCCTTTTTTCGTTTGACGTAACAGTAATGCGTTGGAAAATATGATCATATAACTGCTACGTTTCCGGCTTTTCGAACAACCTTGAACTCTATTGGCTAGTAGCCAATGGCGACGTTTCAATGAGTGGTGCACTGATCCAATTGGTCACTACGGGTTCATGTTAAATACACAGTGTAAGCCGGGGGATAAACATGCGCCAACTCCACCTCATTCGCAACTTCAACTCGCAATCAGCTGACACCCAACCTCCAACGGCGTAAAGCTCTTGACCAAGAAAAGGACCATCGCGCGCGATCCTTACCTGCCGGTCTTGCGCTTGCGTCTTGCAGCAGCTCCTGGCAGGTAGTCTACCTGAGTTAGGTGCTCCTGCTCCTGCTCCTGCTCCTGCTCCTGCTGGTGGTGCAAGTGCAGTGTCATTTCCGGATTGGGCGCGTCCAGCTCAAGCCGCTTGCCTCCGCCCGCGAACCCACCAGGCGTCTGCGCAGTATGTGGCGATCCGTGCGCCGCGCAAACCCTCGCGTCGTCCGCCCTCGTGCGACCGCGCGCTGCCAGCACACGGTGCGCTACACGCAGGCGTACGAGCGCAGCCTGACGACGCCGCAAGACTTTTGGGCCGAGCAAGCGCAGCGCATCGAGTGGTTCAAGCCGTGGGACAGCGTGCTGGACGAGTGCGTCCGGCGTCTGCCGTTCCCTTGGAGACTGCGACGCATCGCTTGCTGACTGACGCGCTCGCTTGGCTTGTTGCTTGTTGCCTGTACCCATCCGCCTACCAGGTCGGCGCACCCGATCCACAAGTGGTTCGCCGGCGGGCAGATGAACACGAGCTACAACGCGCTGGACGTGCACGTGGCCATGGGCAACGGCGATAAGGTCGCGCTCCGATACGACAGCCCGCTCGCCGGCACCAAGCGCAGCGTGACGTACAAGGAGCTGCTGGAGCAGGGTGCGGCCTTCTTCCGTCCGCGCTGCCACACTGTACTCATGGCGCCCACGCTGACCTTTGCTTCCCTGTCACTGCGCAGTGTCGACGTTCGCCGGCGGGCTTCGGAAGCTCGGCGTTGCCAAGGGAGACCGCGTGCTCATCTACATGCCGGCCGTGGTCGAGTGCGCCGTGGCCATGCTCGCGTGTGCGCGCCTCGGCGCGATCCACACGGTCGTCTTCGGCGGCTTCGCGGCCGGCGAGCTCGCCGCGCGCATCGACGACGCCACGCCCAAGGTGATTGTGGCCGCGAGCTGCGGCATCGAGCCCAAGGGCGTCATCAACTACGAGCCGCTGCTCAATGAGGCGCTCGAGCGCGCGGACCACCACCCGGCCAAGTGCGTCGTCCTGCAGCGCGACGCCTGCCGCTTC
The DNA here is from genome assembly GCA_023338055.1 of Phytopythium mirpurense. Lineage (NCBI taxonomy): Eukaryota > Oomycota > Peronosporomycetes > Pythiales > Pythiaceae > Phytopythium > Phytopythium mirpurense. The sequence continues at coordinate 9,474 of JAADXZ010000825.1, forward strand.
GACCTCAAGAAGGACCGCGACGTGGACTGGAACGACCTCATGGCGCAGAGCTCGCCCGTCGACGCCGTCCCCGTGCTCGCCACCGACCCGCTGTACATCTTGTACACGTCCGGCACCACGGGCAAGGTATTGATACGAGCGTCTGCTGGAGCGAGGATGCGCGGGGGGGGGGTCGAAGTCGAGACTGACGTGTCGTGGTGTGGCCGGCGCAGCCCAAGGGCGTGGTGCGCGACAACGGCGGCCACGCGGTCGCGCTCAAGTTCAGCATGGCCAACGTCATGGACACGCACGCGGGGGAGACGTTCTGGGCCGCCTCGGACATGGGCTGGGTCGTGGGCCACTCGTTCATCGTGTACGGCCCGCTGCTCCAAGGCTGCACGGTGCGCTGCCAGCCCTCCCGCCCGCTTGTCTGCTTGTTTGTATCTCCGTCTCTGACGTTTTCGTCTACCGTCGCGTCTCCTTGGCGTCGTGTGGCAGTCGGTCATCTACGAGGGCAAGCCCGTGGGCACGCCCGACGCGGCGGCCTACTGGCGGGTCGTGAGCGAGTACGGCGTCAAGACCATGTTCACGGCGCCGACGGCGCTGCGCGCGATCCGCAAGGCCGACCCGGACGGAGCGCTCATGCAGAGCATGAAGGCCGTGGTGCACGAGACGCTTAAGGCCATGTTCGTCGCTGGCGAGCGCGGAGACCCCAAGACGCTCAAGTTCTTCGCCGACAAGCTCGAGGTTCCGATCGTGGACAACTGGTGGCAGACGGAGACGGGCTGGCCCATGAGCTCCCAGTGCCTCGGGATCGAGCAGGACACCACCTCGGGCGCCTTCCCGGGCATCAAGTTCGGCTCCGTCTCGCGGCCCGTGCCCGGATACAACATCCAGCTTCTGAGCGCCGACAAGGACGAGCACGACGACCACCACGGCCACAACCACGACTCGGACGAGCCCGACAAGGAGCTTGTCGTAAAACTGCCGCTGCCGCCAGGTGCGTGGAGAGCAGGCGCTTGTCTGGGCGGTCGAAGCCGTGGGGACTCTTGAGGGACTGACGATTGGGCGTGTGGCGGGCTCGCGATAATAGGCACCGTGACGACGCTGTACAACAACGAGGATGAGTTCCACGCCAAGTACCTCAAGCGCTTTCCGGGCTACTACCACACGGGCGACACGGGCCACATTGACGAGGACGGATACGTCTACGTACGTGCCGTCGCCGTGGAGAGTACCGGTAGTTGAGTTTCCGACCGCTGTAGACGCCAACTGACGCTGCTTTCCATGCGCCAACCTCCCCAGGTCATGTCGCGCACGGACGACGTCATCAACGTGGCAGGCCACCGCCTCTGCACGGGCTCGATCGAGGAGGTCATCCAGGTGATCCCGGAGGTCGTCGAGTGCGCCGTGGTACGTCCGTCGCCTCGAACTCTTCTCGGTCGCCCGCACTTTGATGGGAGGACCCGCACTAACGACGAGCGATGCGGCTGCAGTTCGGCGCGTCCGACCCACTCAAGGGCCACGTGCCGGTGGCACTGCTCGTGCTGCGCGACTCGATCGATCGGACGGAGGAGGAGATCGCGGCGCAGGTCGTCTCGGAGGTGCGCGAGCACATCGGCAGCTTTGCCTGCCTCAAGAGCGTCGCCATGGTGCCTGCACTGCCCAAGACGCGCTCGGGCAAAGTCATGCGCGCGACCATCTCGGCCATCGCCGAGTCCCGTCCGTTCAAGGTGCCCGCGACCATCGAGAACGAGGCCGTGCTCGGAGACATCCGTGCGGCGCTCAAGGGGCTCGGGTACGCCGAGAAGGACTCGCTCGTCAAGTGAGCGGCCTCTTGTCGCTGAACGTCCCGCTTGGCGGCGTCGAGAGGCAAGCGCTCAGGCGATCCATCTTCCTGCGTTGTCAACAAGCGAGCAACGAGTCCGTAAGCTGCGATGCTCAACACGTCAGTCCATTGAGTTTCTTGGAGGCTTTGTGTCAACACTACTGTGCGGACTTGATGCTGCACGTGCAACGCACCGATCCAATGGAGCGAGCCGCTTTGCCGTTGCACGTCGATTGTGGAGTGCCGCGGAGCAGGCGGGTTGCCCTGCCCTCACAGCTTGGAGGTGGCGGATCCGCAGCAGAATGCGCCGCACATTCCTGCGTTCATGGTGATTGGTCGAAGCAACCACAGGCTTTGGTTGAAGCTACAGGACGGAGCAGTGATTCCACTCTTGATGGTCATCACGCAGCTCGCAATGGGAGATGGGAGCTCAAGCACCGTAGCTGTCAGGAAGCAGTTACGGTAGGAGTCCCTAGTCAAAGTCACTGTCGCTAACGTCTTCGAACTCCCACGCGTCGCTCAAGGCGTCGTCTTGGCCGAGAAAGAGATCCTCTGCAGCGAAGAAGAATGTACTCACACATTAGGCGCATCGATGCTTCACCAATACCCGCCCCCTTGCTGGGGTTGCTTACCGCTGCAGGTCTCCCAGTCCAGCATGTCGGCCTCGAGCTTGTCCGAATGCGGGGGAGCCGAGGGCTTTCTCTTCTTGGGAGCGCCGGTCAGCAGCGCCACGAGCGATCCGCAGCCTCCGTCCTCGGACGTCTCGGCCTCTGCTGCCGCTGGCGACGCTCGCTTCTTTTGACGGCGCTGCGCTGCGGCCCACACGTGTGGACGCCGCACTGAGCTGGCAGTGGTCGACGGTGGCTGGACATGCGTTGATCTAGCCTGCACCGGGACGGACGCGAGGCGATTCCGCTCCGCCAGCTCGCTGATCTGCGAGAGAACGTCCAGCTGCGACCCCGGGGACAGCATCAGCGGCTTCAGTGCGCGCGCTTTGGTTGCTGTTGGCGCACACCATTTTTGTCAGTCGTTCGCTTATATAGCCCCGACCAACCCTCACCCACCGGCCTGACCCGTCGCCGCGCACTTGACAACGCCGACATCCTCTAGCTGGGTGACCGGAGGGGAGACGTTGAGACGCGTCGGCTCCCTATCCGCCGCCCTCTCGCTCTCGTCTGCCTCCTCTCGTGACACGTCCGCAACAGTCGCTGACCCCGCCGTGACGGGTCCTCTGGCGGCGCCGCCGTCTGCCCAGAAGCATGGCGACAGCGGCTCGGGCGGACTCCCGAGCGTCGTCTCGCCGCCGTCGCTGTCGGCATCGCTGACAGCGTTGCTGGCCATCGTTTTTGGCGCGAGAATTTGTGGCGGGAAGGATCGGCAAGTTGAAGTGGTCGTATGTTTGTTAAGTGTTATTATCCATGCAGTTCGTAACATCCACGAGATCATCACTCCACAACATATCATACCGGTATGTACTATTGTGAAACCCAAACATTTTGTCCTCCGAACTGACACAGTTATTGGGGGCAACTCGCTGTATTTTTATATTTATAACAGGGTGTCGCTATTATTAAAATGCGCGTAAAAGAGGACTGGATAAAAGAATTGGCGTACAAAATCCCGTAAAGCTGAATACTTTGAATAGCAGAAAGAG
>JAADXZ010000826.1:0-12918 GCA_023338055.1 Phytopythium mirpurense
GGTGTCTTCTCCGCTTCGTTGTCCATCGGGTATGGTTTGAGCGTCACGGGCAAGTTGTCGTCGCCGTCGCAGTCCAGTGCATCAAAGGGCGAAGTCGTGGTGGGAGAAGGCGTCACAGGTGTTGCTGTTGCCGCGGGGCCCTCCGTCGCTACGGTCACATCATCCGTCTGCGGCTGCTCCGTCGCGAGCACAAGACCGTCCGGACATGGCTCCTCGGTAGCCAAAGCCAGCCCATCGGGGCACGGCTCCTCCGTCACGAGCACGATCTCGGGGCACGGATCCTCGGTAGCCAGCACCAACTCGTCAGGGCATGGCTCTTCCGTCGCAAGTTCGATACCAGAGCACGGATCTTCTGTCGCCATCACCACATCGTCGGGACACGGCTCCTCCGTCGCCAGAGAGAGATCGTCGGTGCATGGCTCCTCCGTCGCAAGGGTGAGCCCCTCGGGGCACGGCTCCTCGGTGCGCTCGTCCTTCAGCGGCAGATCGACACACGGGTCTGCGGTGGGAGCGGGCGTCGCTAGCTCGGTTTGGATCGGCAGCTCGATACACGGCGCCTCTGTAGGCTCGCCGTTGCCGCTCCCCCCGGCGTTGCTCGCGCTCGTGTGCACTCGTCCGGTCGTCTCGTCGACCGTTTCTTCGAGCTGCGCGAACTCAAACATAGTGGAGGGGCATTCCGTCTCGGCCACGCAGCGGAAGACGCCCCCACCACCCTCAACGCACGTCGAGCCGTAGGGCAGCGCCGCGTGCGGGCCTGGACACGCTCCTGGGCTGCCGCTTGCGCACGGCTCGCCCGTGACGCAAAAGGAGGCGTCGCCGACTTGGACGAGCGCGTGGCCCCGCGTGGACGCGCAGTCGGTCAGGTTGTGCTGGAGATGGACGCCGCAGGGACTCGTGTCGGCGGATCCGAGCGAGCCGAGCGTGGCGACGCTTACCGCAAGCGACGCGAGCAATGTGGCCACGTGCATGGCGGCAGGTCGAGCTGTCAATGGAGACAGCCGCGCTGCTTGTGATCGAGACGAAGCGAGGTGACGGCCGATAGCCAGCGCGCAGTCTGTCGCGGTGGTCGTTGCAGGCAGATGAGGGAATGACCCGCGCTGTTGGCGGCGGCTGGTCGATGCCGGAACGCGTCGACGCCAACGGACGCGGGTGGATTATTCGTCCTCCGTCTTGCTCCTCGGTACGGTTCTCGTCGCCGGAGCGGAGCGGATATCCGAGCAAGGAAACGTCTCTGGGATGGTGTGGAGCGGACTCTTGCAGCTCAATTGCACGCTAACTTGCCGTCACTACTAGCCCTCCTCCAGCAGGGTACACGGGCTGCCATAACCGCTGCCGCGTGGGACGTCGCGGCGTGGCTCAAGCGCTGTTCCCTCCTGCTTCTTTGACAGCGCGTCGTCGCAGGCGAGGAGTAGACTGCCGCAGTATTCGCGGCCGTCCTCCCCCAAAGGCAGGCCTCTGCAAACTAGTCATTTTGGTGTCAAAACCACCAAAATACCTATTCCTGTATTTTAGTCGTTTCCATACAAATCATTAGAGGAATCCCAAATTTGCGTTTCCAATGTTAAGCTCGGTATTTGTATGTGCCTAATTCTGATGCTGCCAGACTACCGAATTCGACTTTAGCTAGGTAGCTAGGTACTATATCCTTGTTTGCAGAGGCCTGCCCAAAGGGCGCGCACCCACCCATCGCTAACGGACACGGCTGTCGTTTCGAGACCGACGGACCGCACCGCCAGTGTTTCGTTGTCCAGTGGCTTCTCGACACCGACAGCCAGCGAGAAACGGCCGTGGCCACCCTCCCCGAAAGCCAGTCTGAATGTTGAATGGGTGCGTATTGTTGACTTTGCGCTACCGTCCACCTCCGGCCAAGGTGGCCGCGGGTCAAAGTCGGCGCCGTACCCTTGGGCGAGGAGACCTCGGGTCAAAGTCGCCGCCGTACCCTTGGGCGAGGAGACCGCCGCCACCACCGCTTATGATGCGCTGGCAGACGGAGATTCGTATGCGCATTAGGTCTCTGATGCACACATCTCGCGCTCCTTTTCTGTGTTGTCAATGCGAAAGAGCGGGATCATCCATGACTAACCGAGGGATTAACGGGCGCCGAGTTCAACGCCTGTGCATCCATTCTCAGACCGGAGCGTCAAGGGCTCTGTTCGTTCATTTACAACCTGTGGTAGTGAGTTTAGCGAGCTGTTTGCTTGTCAAGAACGTCCAATTCAATACTAAACGCATCTGAAAAACCTGTGATTTATAAATAATGTTACATTTCATGTCTTTCATTCATGTTTATTTAGTGACCGAACGGCGGCAATTCCTTTGCTTTTGAATCTCGACAACGTGACGTAGTCTTTGACTTCTCATTGGGTGAAAACAAACTTATGACAGAGCCTGACCCATCTTCAAAATGGTCGAAACCGTTTTGTTCGTGTGATTGGTCCAAAAGCTATTATCACTACAACATTTGTCAAACAATGAAGGGCTACTCTACGCCGTCGGAGATTCGCCACCACGGCACGAAGGACACGTACGAGAGAGCCGCCCTCCTCCGCCGCTGCCAGTGGTGTCCCGCGTCCGTCCGTCTCCCCATTAGTCAAACCGCTCGGCCGGTGCATCGACAGCAGCCTTCCCCCTCCCCTCTGCTCTGCATGCTGGCGGCCTCGGCGGCTTCTCCGCGCGCCCAGGACGCGGCGGCGGCGGCGCTAACGCTCTCGGCGTCGCTGTATGCACTGCAGCTCGCCCTGCGCCACGCCGAGAGCGTCTTCCCGACGCTGGCGCTGGGGCTCGCGGCCGCGCTGGCGCTCCAGCTGCTCGGGCGCCTGCTCGCGTCCCCGCGGACCCGCGCGCCCATCATCAGCCTCGAGCTCCTCGCGAGCGCAGTCGCGACGCACCTGCCCGTGCTCGCGCTCTCCGGCGCGCGCGTCCTGGCGCAGACCTGGGCGCGCGCGGACGCGCTGGTGCACTTCGGACCGCTGTTCGCGTTCCTGCTCGAGCGCGTGGGCGAGCTGCTGCTGCCGCAGGCGCTCGGCTGCTACTACCGGTACAGCCGGAGCGCGCGGCCTCGCCCGAGCGGGGCCAACACAGCCGGCTCTGCGTGCGCGCTGGCGGCCGCGGGCTTCCTGGTCGTCGCGGGCGTCGGCGCGGCCGAGTACGGCTCGCTGCTGCACGCTGCGGCGCTGCTGGCGCTCGCGCTCGGCGCCAAGGCGCTGGAGCAGCGCCAGCAGACGGACGGCGCCCTGCGCGTGGCCAGCGCCTCGTGCCCGCTCTTCGCCGAGCTGTCGACCGCCGCGGCGCTCGTGCTGGCGCTGCCGGCGTCGTGGGCGGCGGGCGCGCTACTGCGCACGGCCCAGGTGCTCAAGGCGCGGGCGGACGCGGACCAGGACGTCGCGGAGCTGAGCCGCGAGGGGTGGATCGCGGCGGTCGTGGCCATGGCGGCGGCCCAGCACGGCGTTGCGTGGCTTACCAGCGGCAGACGAGCGGCCGGCGGGGGACGGACGGGCAGCAGCGCGGCGGTGGGCACGCTCACGGGCCTCCTGTGCGTCGTGGCCGTGTCGGCGGCGAGCGGGGAGGACGGGTGGCTGCTGCGCGGCGTCCTCAACGCGGCCGCGTGCTCGCTGCTCGTGTACGCGCAGCGCACGGAGCGCGAGTCGGCCTACGCGTCCTCCAAGCTGTCCGACCTGGACATGGACGTGGGCTTTGGGGCCAGTCCGCTGGCGCCGGCGGACGGCGAGGGCTTCTATGACGCGTACCGCTCCGTGGCGCCGCGGTCCGCGCCGAGCAGCTTGGCCGCGCGGGTGCTGGCGTCGCTCTGGGCGCGGGACGACTCGCGCAAGATCCTGCTCTTCCTGTCGGTCAACGTGTCGTACATGTTCGTGGAGCTCGTCGTGGGTCTGTGGACCAACTCGCTCGGGCTCATGGGCGACGCCGGGCACATGCTGTTCGACAATAGCGCGCTCGTGATCGGGCTCGTGGCGTCCTACATCGGGCAGCTGCCGCCGGACGCGCAGTTCACGTACGGCTACGGGCGCATCGAGGTGCTCTCGGGCTTCCTCAACTCGCTGCTGCTGCTGCTCATCTCGTTCCACCTGCTGGCCGAGGCCGGCGCGCGCTTCTTCGACCCGCCCGAGGTGTCGACGGACCACTTGCTGCTCACGTCGGTCGTCGGCTTGCTGGTCAACATCGTCGGGCTCGTGTGGTTCCACGACACGGTGCACAGCCACGGCGGCGACTGCGGCCACGGACACTCCCACGGCCACGACCACGGACACGGGCACGCCCATGGCCACGCCCACGGGCAGTCGCACGGCGAGGAGGACGGGGCGCGCGGCCCGTCCCCGACCGCGAGCAACAGCAACATGTACGGCGTGTACCTGCACGTGCTGGCGGACACGCTGGGCAGCGTGGGCGTGATCGCGTCGTCGCTGCTGATCGAGTACAAGGACTGGCACATTGCGGACCCGCTGTCGTCGGCCATGATCGCGCTGCTCATCTTCGGCAGCACGCTGCCGCTGCTCAAGGAGACGCTGCTGCAGCTGCTGCAGCGCGTGCCGCGCGACAAGGAGCGCGACATTGCGGCCGCGCTGAGCGAGCTCGGCGCGTCCGTGCCCGGCGTCGAGAGCGTCGAGCGCTGGCACGTGTGGCAGCACGCGCACAACGTGCTCGTGGGCTCTCTCCAGCTCGTCGTGTCGCCCTCGGCGAGCGAGCAGCTCGTGATGGAGCGCTGCCGAGACATTTTCCGGCGGCGAGCGGCCATCGACGAGTTCCTGACCATCCAAGTGCGCAAGCGCGGCGATGGAGCGCTGCCGCCAAGCGACTGCGGTGGGCATGCGATGGCCAAGGCGCTCGGCGTCAACGGCGGCGCGCACTCGCTTGCTCACGGCCACCACCACGAGCACAGCCACGACCACAGCCATGAGCATAGCCACGGCCATAGCCACGGCCATAGCCACGAGCACTATGAGCCACCGTCGGCCATGAGCACGCACGAGAACCCTGTGAGCGAGGACGTCCGCTTCGGCCGGCAAGGCCACGTGCTGCCGCCGACCGTGCAGTTCCAGCAGCACCAGCACCACGGCCACGACGCGAGTGGTCTTCATGGCATGGCGAGCTCCTTGAAGCGCGATGCGCCGCCAATGGGCTTCCCTGGCAGCTCTCCCGTCGCGCACGCCCACCCCCAGACGGCCCAAGCGTTCGCTCCGGCGCTCGCTCCGGCGCTCGCTCCGGCGTTCGCTCCGTCCGTAGCTCGCCGCGTGTTCGTCGACGCGAGTCGCAAGCACATGTGAATGGCGCGTTCGGTGTGTATGGAGACCTGAAGGCTCAGGCTGGTCGTCGTCAAGGAACGACCGGCGATGGCTGGAGGGCGCGAAGAGGTGTCGTCGGTGTGTCTCGCGGCGTTCAATGCCCTTCCTGGCGCGGATCAAGCGCGCCAAGTGGACAGCTCGTGCGTGCATGGTAATACTACAGTCTATTTGTGAACACTGGGCGCCAGCCGCACCACCATCAGTGTCACAGCCAGCAACCAAAAGCCACCGACGTACCTAGAACACAACCCCTCTACGCTTGACGCTTAAAGCTTGAAGCTTGAAGCCTTCCGTGCGTCTCGGAGCCATGGCGGACGGCCGAGCCTCGGCGCTGCTCGACTGCCGCGCGGCCAAGAAGCTGGAGCCCGTGCGGCTGCCCGCCAAGCTGCGCGACCGCGTCGACAAGGCCCAGCGCCGCGCCGTGGCCGCCAAAGACGGTGCGTGCGCTCCTCCCTCCCTCCGCCACCATCTCCGGCCGCGGTGACTGACTCGGGTCGGTCGGTGCCTCCTCCAACGACACAAGGCGTCTCCATCTTCTCGTCGGCCGCTTCGACGAGCGAGCTCGCTTCCCTCGGCTCGCGGCTGTCCGTCAGCGCGCTCCATCCTCAACCTGGCGCCGGCCCCGCCGCCAACCAGCACCGCCACAGTGGCGTGGACGACGCGGAAGCCGGCGACGGCGCTGGCGGCAAGACGCACCTGCCGCAGGTGGTGCTGCGGCACAAGATGCGCGAGTTCGAGGCCAAGCTGAGCGCGTCGAGCGCGCTGGCCGACCCGCTGGACGCCAGCGGGGGCGTGCTCGGCCGGCTGTCGATCGAGGACAAGGAGCGCGTCATGGCGCGCCTGCAGGCCAAGATCCGCCACGTGACGGACGAGGTCGAGGCCGGCTTTGCGCGCGTGCGGCGAGACATGGACGCGCTCGGCGTGTTCGACGCGGCCGCCAACTACCAGCGCGCGCAGGCCGTGTGCCTCGTGGAGCTGCAGCGCCGCTGCCGGCTCGACAAGCTGCGCGACGAGGCCGTGGACGAGGTCCTGGGCGTCGCCACGCGCTCCCGCGGCGGCCGCAAGATGTCGTCCGCGTTCCTCGGCGCCGGCGACGCAGCGGGCGCCAAGCGCATGGAGCAGAGCCTCAACCGGCTGCTGCATAGTCCGGAGGCTCTGCCCCACGGTCTGGAGGCGAGGAAGCCTCGACAGACGGCCAGTCAAGGGCGGTCGAGGGCCGCGGTGCTGCCCACGATCGACATGGACGCGCGCCGGAGTGCCACCGCGCCGGCCAGGATGTCGTCCCCGTCGAGAGAAGCGTCCGAGAGCCTCAAGAGCCGGCGAGGGAAGCGAGGAGCGCCGGATACTCGCGAGTCCGAGCCTGCGAACACGGCCGAGACGGCGCCCACGGCGGCCGACGAGGTGTGGACGCGCCACCCGCACGTGCAGCACGCGATCCAGGCGCTGGGCTCGGGCAAAGAGGCGACGCGGGCCAGCGACGGCGTCGAGCTGGAGTTGGAGCGCGACCGGCGGCTCTCGCCGGCCGATGAGTGGCGCGCGCGGTCCGCCAGCTACCGCGCGATCGCCCAACGCTCGGTCGGCGAGCTGTGGCGGCGCGCCGACCGCCAGCGGTGGGACTCCACGGGGCACTTCCGCGGCCGCAGCAGCGTGTTCGCCCTCTCGGATGACCTCCGCCAGCGTCTGGAGGCTCAGCAGCAGCGCCTGCTTGGTCCGTCGGACGCGGCGGACGGAGACGAGAGCCAAGAGCAGGAGGAGGCGGAGGTCGAGACGCTGGCGTCGCGGCGGCAGCGCGGCGTGCTCGAGTACGCGGGCCTGCAGGCGCAGATCGTCGAGCGGCTCAACAAGTGGACCCGCCAGCCGCGGCGGAAGCAACGCGCGCAGGCGACGCCCTCGAGCCGCGGGCGGGAGAGTGCCGCCACCACTGACGTGACGCCGGCGCCCTCGAAAGCGTCGGTCGTGGAGCCGCTCCCGGCCGCTCAAGCAGCAGCACGCGACTACGAGAGCGCCGAGCAGTCGAGGGACCGCCCAGCACTTGGTCAGAGCGCGTCCGCGCCGGTCTTCGCGTCGCCATCACCGTCTGCGTCGGCGTTGCTGGCGCTCGGCGTTCGTCCGGGCACGCGGCACCGCCTCTCGCTGCTGGAGCGGCGGCTGCTGGCGGGCAGCCAGCAGGGCGAGTCGTGGGACGGGTCCGCGGGCCAGCGCGGGTCGCTGCGGCCCGCTCGCCGCGGCCACGGGCGCGAGTCGCGGATCGGCGCGCCGGCTCCTGAGCCGAGCGGCGCCGCCTTCGGCCGCCACTCGGACGCGCGGATGGCGGAGCGGCGGTACTCGGCGCAGACGTGGGCGTGGCACGAGCCGGGCGGCGGAGACGCGGATGCGGACGCGCCCGACCGGTTGAGTGAGGGCGCGAGCGATGAGGACGACGACGACGACGACGAGTTCGATGACGCGCTGATCGAGGGGGACGAGCTGGAGGACGACGCCGACGACATGGAGCGTGATGACGCGGGTCGCGCGCGGCTCGGGCTGCCCTCGCTAGCCACGTCGCGCACCGGGAACGACGCCGACTCGGAGGACACGCGGTCGACGGTGTCCTTCATGCCGCAGTCGGCGCGCAGCACGGCGAGCATCGCCACGACTATCGCGAGCCTGTCGGGCAAGCCGCTAGGCGCCAGCAGCACGAGCCACGGCCGCCGCCGAGCCAGCAAGCGGCGGGCGAGCAGCGTCCCCAAGGCCGCGGGCGGGTCGGACCGGCACGCGGCGCTCTCGGGCGCCGCGCTGAGCCTGCACACGCGGCTCGAGGGCGTCTGGAAGGCGCTCGAGTTCCCTTTCTCGCACAAGCTGCTCATGGTCGAGAAGTACGCCGAGATGGTCGAGGACGCCGGCGCGTTGGAGCGCGCGCTTTCGCCCTGGGAAGCCGCCGCGCGCGCCGTGGGCGTGCGCGAGCGCATGAAGCGCGCGCTGGCCGAGTTCGCCGACCGGCAGGATCTCCGGGACGGCTCGCGGCTCTCGGCGGACGAGGTGGCAGCGCTGGCGGCTGCCGAGCGGGAAGAAGAGGGGGCGGACGGAGGCCTCGCGGTCGACGCGCACGAGGTGAGCGCGCTCAACGCCGAGGGCTACGTCAAATGGGTGCGTACCGTGTGTGCGTGCGTTGGGGCTCCGATCGGAGTCCGCAGCTGACAATGGGCGTCGACTGGAGCAGGTAAGCGCGCACGTTGGGGCCGCGACGGCCTGGTGCTTGCGGGCGGCGCGCTCGCTCAGAGACGCCGCGGGGGACGAGCTCCAGTTCCAGGGCGCGCCGTACCCTCCACGGAGCGTCTCGGGCGCTGTCAGAGACGTGTGAGCAGTCATCCATCGAGTCTGTGGGTCAGTAGACACTGTCCGCGTCAATAGAGCGAGCGTCCAGGCATCGGCCGCCGCTGGAGCAGCCGCTGACTGGTTGGATTACTCGTACTCGAGGTCGAAAAGGGATGAAAGCGGCCGTCCGAGACGCCGCGACTGGCCGCGCAGTGTGCCAGGTTCAAACACTCGCTACTTACTACCGCCGGTCGCATCGCTCGACATGTCGGTGTCCTGCTGGTCCGCCCAGCGCTGGATCGCGTCGAGGAAGGCGCCGACGCCTGCCAACCCGTGTGGGCCACCATCAACAGCAGCGTGAGCCCATCGTTGCATCCTGAGCGACCTTGGATAGCGGGACGCACCGTCTCCGAACGCGAGCTTGGCCGCGCCAGCGGCCGGGTCGAGCCCAAAGTTGGTCATCACGGCGTTGAAGTTGCCCGTCTGGAGCGCGCCGACGAGCGACGTGATGCTCTGGCGCAGCTGCGGGGAGCACAGCTGGGGTGCGCGGGTAGTGCGTACGTGTGAGACGCCAGTAGCTACGCAGACTCGAAGCGACCGAGTCGAGGCCGTACCGTCGCCTCGAGCTCTGCGCGGTCCTGGCGGCCCTCGGGCAGGTGCTGGAGGAGCTGCGTGACGGCGGCGGGGTCCTGGAGCACGCCCGCGAGGTTCTCGGGGCTCAGCAGCTTGCCTAGCGAGACGGGTTGAGGTTGCTGCTTCGACAAAGAAAGAAGCATCGTCGCGGGATCAGTCGGAACGGAGGTGACACGCGCGGTGGTTGGTAGAGCTAGTCCCTCGGTCGAGCCTTACCGCGAGTGCCTGGAAGGAGGCCATGGCACGCTGCAGGTCGGCTGTGGTGATCCCTCCCGTGGCCGGAGCCGACGTCGCGGTCGGAGCAGTCGCGACTGGGGTAGCAGCAGCGACTAGAGCGGGAGTGGGAGCCGTCGCAGGAGTCTCCACGGGTGCTGCGGCCGCTGGCGACGGTTGTGTGGCGCTGGGCGCTTCTGCCAAGCATCCATTGACAGCACGGCAATGACAGGGAGAAGCGTCAGTCTTCTGTTACAACAGCCGTCGGGCTGGCGGTTGGTCGAGGGGGAGCTGGGCAGCGAGCGAGCCTTCGGGTCTTTCTGGAGCAGCATCAACAGCAGCATGGAGTACATACACGCACACAAGACGCATACTAGGCGTTAGTACGATCGCTCGTGTAGCAGGATGACTCTGGGGCCGATGGGGAGCACTCACATGGACAGCGCGGTCGCTGGGGGAGGAGGAGGGCAAGTGGCATTCATCGTCCGTGTTTCTTTTCAATCGTGGCTACAGTACCAACATGCTAGGTACCGTGGCGGCCAAGGACGCTTCTGCCGCCCTCCCTCCCGCCCACAGCCCGTCGCCGGTGGTTTGGTTCACGAAGACGCGCCGCCATTACCCCGGCCCGACTCGCCGCCCTGGTTCCCAGTCGACCGGCCGCTGTCGCCGTCGCGGTCGTGGCCTTGGTCAGCGTCCGTACCTCCCGCTCCGCCCTGCGCGTTGGCGTCGCGCATGCTCTCCTCGATGGCGATGCGCAGCAGCTCGTCCTCGTCCATGTCGTCCACCTCCATGCCGCTCACGTCATGCTCGTGCTGCGTCGAGGCCGTCGTGGCCGCGTCCGAGCGCCCGCCGCCGCTCTGCGAGGCCTGCGACGACGACACGGCCGAGGTCGCAGGCGAGGACACGGCCGAGGGGCCGCCCGCGGGCAGCCCCATGTTCTGCAGGATGCTCTGCAGCTCCGACATCTGCACCGAGTTGCCGCCCGCGCCGGCCGCACCGCGCCCTTCTCCGCCGCCCATGGCGCTATCATCGCATCGTTCAGCGGTTCCCAGTCGGTCAGTCAATGGCAGAGAGGGCGATAGATGGAGAGAGATAGAGACGCACCCGAGCATCTGCACGATGGCGTTGTGGTCCAGCTGCACGTTGCTGGCGCTGCTGCGGCCGGCCTCGCTGCCGCCAGTGCCAGCCTGCGCGTTGTTCATGTAGTCGTTCACCTTCTTGGCGAGCTCCTCATCGCGCGAGCTGTCCTTGTTCTGCCGGCCAAAGACATCCCAAGCGTCCGTCACCTCTGGCTGCCTCCCTCTCGTCGGTGTGGTACGCACGCTCCGGCGCACGTCGTGTCGCCAGGTATCGGACGCACCTGCATCCAGAAGAAGAAGCGGCGGGACGAGTTCTTGTACTGCAGAATGTACACGCGGTCGCCCGCGCGGCCCGTGTCGACCTTGCCAAAGGCGGCGTCGTCCGGGAAGATGATAAAGTCCTCGGGGCTGGCGCCCGTCTGGCGGTCGACCCACTGGAAGTGCAGCAGCTGGTCGTCGCCGCGCGAGAGACACACCTTGCCCTTCTTGAGGTCCGGCGCGATCAAGAACTTGCCGTTCGCCGTCGGCGTCACCGTCATCTTGCCCGCGTTGAACGCCACCAACTCGTTCTGCCATGGATGGGGTCGGTCGGTCCGGAGGGGGCCGTTAGTGGTGAGACTTACAGTAGAGGGGGCTGTATAGCGCCCGGAGCGAGCGTACCCGGCCGGAGGGGCTCGCGCCGCCGAAAACGTTGCCGAACTGGGGAAACAGCGACGTCATTAGGCCCGTAGGAAGCGAGAGGCTGGCCTGGTGCTTGCTTGCTTGCTGCTTGCTGCCAGGAGCGGAGCTTCTTCGTGTTGTTGGATCTTGGGCTCGTGGCGGGGAAATAACCAACGTAGTCACTCATTCGAAATAGAAATAGAAATATTGCCATAGTGTTATTTAACACTTCAATTGAACGTACAGTGCGCAACAAAAAGGTCCGAACGTACCCAAAATGTGCAGTATCTGGTCCAAATCACACAAAACCACCGTCAAACCGATACTATAGAAAAAGCAAAGAAAAATAGGCGATCTGTGCAATTTTTGTGTCGAAATGTGCAGTGGTTCCCATTTTACAATCCAAAACGTGAAAATGTAGGTACCGAGGCCGCGACGAAAAGATCCGAACGGCGGAAATCCATTCGCATTACGGGCGATGAGGGCCCGACAATTGCTCCGCATTCTTTCCTAGTACTTTGTCTTCGCTCCTTGGCGGATCAGAACGTCACTGCACCGGTCTCGCATGGACTGCACGAGCTTGGTGAGGGTTGCCGGGTCGATGCCCGCCCACGCCGTCACCACCGCATCCTCGAGCTCCTCCACGGTCTCGTACTGCTTGCCACCATCGTAAACGGCACGCGTGAGGATCCCCCACACGTTTTCGATGGGATTAAGATCGGGGGAGAGCGCCGGCCAGTCCAGGACCGTCACATTCAGGTCGCGCAGAAAGGCTTTAGTGGATCTGGAGCCGTGGATGGACGCGTTGTCCTGCTGAAAGACGTAGTTCCCATCGTGCACGTCGTCACCGAACGGCAGTAGGTGCGTCGTGAGCGTTTGCTGGTAGTCGAGAGTGTTCTGGCGGCCGGAGAGCGTCGCGAGGCTTGTCTTTCCCTTGGTCGAGAACTTCCCCATACCATGAGCGACCCGCCGCCCGTGTGGCGGCTGAAAAACGACTCCTCCTCCACGCGTAGATCGTGCCAATAGTACTGAACGCCGTCAGGGCCATCGAGATTGAATTTCTTTTCATCAGAGAAGATCACAGTCGTCCAGTCGGTCCGCTCGCGGAAGCGGTCCCGAGCCCACTTGACCCGAGCGGTCCGGTGGCTCGCCGTGAGCCGTGGTGTCTTCTTGCGCTTCCGGTACTCTAGGTGCGGCGTCGCCTGCAGCACGCGCTGTACAGTACGCTTTTAAACCGCTACATCAACGGCGGTTTTGACGCGAGAAGCAGTCATGGCGGTTTTTTTTTTTTGCGGTCTTCCGTATCATATGTAGGTCGCGTTCGGTCAGTTTACGCGGCCTTCCAGGGCTCTTACGCGTACCGTAGGCATCTGGGTCCTTGATGTAGGCCTGAATAGTGCTTGGGGAGCGTTTGAGCAGCGCGGCAATGGATTTAATGGACACACCGAGCGAACGCTTCTCCGTTATGATGCGCTTCTCAGCAGGGGTCAGTCCGCGGCTTGTAGGCATTGGTTTGGCGATGCGAAAACACGTAAATGATCAGCAAGGTTTGTTGATCGTCACTGCGCATCGAATCTTCGAGAATCCAGGCCATAAACAACTGAAATTTTGCCGTTCGGATCTTTTCGTCGCGGCCTCGGTACCTACATTTTCACGTTTTGGGTCGTAAAATGGGAACCACTGCACATTTCTACACAAAAATTGCACAGATCGCCTAGTTTTTCTTTGCTTTTTCTATAGTA
>JAADXZ010000827.1:0-12886 GCA_023338055.1 Phytopythium mirpurense
GCCGCGCTTGGCCGTCGTGCGCTGCGCCAGCGCGTCCAGCGCCGCCACCAGCGCGTCCGCTACCGCCACCGGCGCCGAGGCCGTCGCGGACGCGGACGCGGATGCGGATGCGGACGGTAAACTACCGCCGTCCGCATCCGCGTCCGTGTCGGCGTCCGCGACGGGCAGAATGTCGAGCTCCGCGTCGTCGGGAGCCCCATCCGCGTCCTGAAAGCTGCTGCGGGCGTCCACAGGCGCGGCGTCCTCGGCTTGGAGGGGCTCGAGCTCTCCGTCGGGGGTGTCTGCGCGCAGGTAGTTGGTGGCATTCGCGGACGCGTTGAGCTCGGCCAGTGCGGACCCCTCAGTGCCCATGAGCCCGTGTATCCGGTGCTGCATGCTGGGTGCGGCCGCGGACGCGACCGCAGCGCGGTCGCCGATGCGGTCGCCGCCCACGAGTCGTATCTGGCGCCACACCATGAAGAGGTTGCAGCTGACGATGAGAGCGCCGACGGCCGCGAGGAGCGCGAGCCACCGCCGGGGCCGCGGCGTCCGGGCCGGCGGCATGATCCTGGGGATGCGCGGGTCCTCTCACTGGCGTCCGCAGCAGCGACTCTTCGGTCCTCAATGGGATCAACGCTAGTCTGGGGGGGGGCGTGGTAGGGCGTGAGTAGGGCGGGCGGTCGCTCCTGCTGGATCCGTCGCAGCCGCAGTAAATGAAGACTGGCGGCTGACGAAAGCCGCGCGGCCGGGTGAGGGGGCAGCGGTGGGGTGGGGTGGGGTGGGGACGCGGAGGACGCGGCCCTACCGACATTAGCAGCGCACGGATCCGGCCCGAATCATCCGCGACGGTTCAGCGCCAGCCTCCGATTCGACTGGCATGCAGTCCGTATACTTCTACGTAGTATACTTCAACGTGGTGGTAGTACTGACTCGATGCACAGTAGTGTGCAGTGTGGGTGGGGGCTTGTGTATTCCAGTGCAGGCGGGTCGAGCCGCACGTACGCGATGGATGCGCGGCACCGTTTATAGATAGCAGTGCACGTCGGGCCGCGCAGCTGCACGCGTGCGGGCCGCCCGCCCGCCCGCCCGCCCTCCCGTCCGCAAGCGCCTCCGACCTCAGAGGGCGTCGATGGCGCGCAGCAGGCCCGTCTTGAGCGCGAGCGCCCAGGCGCTGAGGTCGTCTCGCTGCCCGGCGAGCACGCGGTGCAGCTGCTGGCGGTGGGCGAAGCGCGCGGCCTGCTCCTGTGTGAGCTCCACGACCGTCACGTCGAAGGGGCAGCTCTGCGTGTACCCGCGCTGCTTGAAGGAGCCCGGGAAGAACTCGGCGCGGCGCGCGGCCGTGCGGTAGAGGCGCGTGACGGCGGGGTCCCACTCGAGCAGGTCGTCGCTGTTGGTGTAGAGCGGCTCGACGGCCCCTCGGCGCGAGGCGTTGGCCTCGGGGAAGTAGTGCAGCGCGTCTCCGCAGAGCACGGAGGGGCCCACCTGGATGGCCTCCTCGTCCGCGACCTGGAGGATGGAGGGCGGCTCGGCGTGGCCCTCGAGGATGCGCGGGCCGACCGTGCCGACGCCGTAGTCGGAGAATGCGTAGCGCGTCTCGGCCAGCTCGCAGGCCTGGAAGAAGAGCTCCTTGTCGCCGTACGACGGCGGCCGCCGCGCGCCGTTGAGCGACACGAAGGACGCGAGGATGGCGGTCGCGCGCGGCTGCCGCGTCTTGTCCCACAGGACCACGGACGAGTCCATCTGGTGGCCGGAGCGCAGGGCCCACGCGTGGCTCGCCAGCAGCGCGTCGCTCGGGGCCACGGGCAGCGTGACGGGCAGCAGCTCGGGCCTGGCGCGCGACGCCGGGCGCGGCAGCGTGTCCAGGTGCAGGTAGGGCGCCACGTCGAAGGTCGAGAGGAAGTCGTGGAGCGCGCGCACGTCGTCCGGGCGGCCGGGCACGGCTGCGGCCAGGTGCGCGAACTCGCTCGTGATGCGGTCGTGGAAGAAGAGCGTGCCCGTCTCGCGGAACTGGGTCGTGTCCCACAGCGCCATGGGGCTCGCGAAGAAGAGCGTGTCGGCGTCCAGCAGCATGACCTGCGCGAACTGCGAGTAGACGACGCCCAGCACCTTGACGTCGAAGCCGCGGAACTTGCGCCGGCAGTGCGCCAGGTCGGCGCAGAAGAGCGGCCGGTCGGCGTGGAAGGCGTCGCGCGCGTCGGCCGCCGCTTGGCACACGTCGTACACGCGCACGAGCGGGTCGGCGAGCGCGAGCTGCCGCTGCAGCGCCTCGCCCAGGTCTCCGCAGTGCGGCACCTCGACGGGCAGGTCCATGCCCAGGGCGCGCAGCTCGAGCACGAGCGAGAAGCCCAGCAGCGCAATGTCGTCGTACAGGGGCAGCACGACGCCGCGCGGGGTCGCGGCCTGCTGCGCCTGCTGCGCCGTGCGCCACAGGCTCTCGGCGAACAGGTCGGCGTGCAGCCGCAGCGGCAGCACCGGGTACGACGAGTACACGAGGCAGCGGCCGGTGAGCGCCGAGAGCACGGTCAGCACCGCGGCCACCAGCGCGCCCGTGGCCCAGAGCAGCCGCCGACGCCCCAGCCAGCGCTTGGACGCCGACCCGCTGCGTGCGGGCCGGCACTGGGGCAGCACGGGCTCGTCGTGGCGCCGCCGGGCCGGACGCAGCATCGCGAGGGGGAGCGAGTAGGGCGGTGGGGCGCTGGTAGGGCGGGGAGAGAGAGAGAGCGGGGCGTTCGGTGGGGCGGGCGGGCCCCTGAGGGGAAATGGGTCCGGTCCCCTCCGCGTGCACGGCCGCGGTGGTGGGCCCAACGGGGAGCGCAACAGGGGCGGGGCAGACACGAGGATGCAAAGAATGAACTTGGATAAAGTATGCGTAAGGTAGACAGTGCAGGCTTGATGCGTCTCGTGAGAATAGGGGAGATGCGTGTCTTGTTTAAGTTGACGAAACCGCAGGCTATTAGGTATAGGCAGTTTGGCTCGATACTCTATTTATTATAGCCGCTAGTCGCATTTTCGACTGACAAGAGCCTCCCTCCCGTCCGCTGCCCGCGGCTGTAGGCTACGCAGTCTCAAGCTGCCGACTAGAGCCAGCTGCCGAGCCACCGACGCAGCTCGAGCTTGGTCACGAGCCACCAGGCATCCCAGTCGTCCCGGAACCACCGAAGCGCTTCCTCGTAGGCGCGCTGCCGCGCACGGAAGCGCTCGGCCTGCCGCTTCTCGAGGGGCACGACGCCCACGTCGAACGGGCAGCTGTGCGGGAAGCCGCGCTCCTTGTAGTTGCCCGGGAACACGTCCGCGAAGCGCCCGACCGTGCGGAACAGCTCCGTCGAGCTTACGTCCCACCGCAGGATTGAGTCGCTGTTGATGTACAGCGGTGTGGCGGCCGCCGGCTCGGCGCCCCACTTGTTGACGGGGTAGAAGTGCAGCGAGTCGCCGCAGAGCACGCCGTCCGCGCGCGAGTGCCACACGTCGCCGACCGTGCCGACGCCAAAGTCCGAGACGGCGTACCGCGCCTCGGCCAGCTCGCAGGCCTGGAAGAAGAGCTCCTTGTCGCCGTACGACGGCGGCCGCCGCGCGCCGTTGAGCGACACGAAGGACGCGAGGATGGCGGTCGCGCGCGGCTGCCGCGTCTTGTCCCACAAGACCACGGACGAGTCGAGGAAGTGGCCCGTGCGCAGCCGCCACGCGTGCGCGCTGCGGACTTGTCTGCTGAGCTCAATTGGGAAGTTGAGTCCGGCTGGTAGGGGACCGACGGCCGGGTCGCTCTCGTCGGCCGTCTCGTTGCGCTGGAGCGTCTCGAGGTGCTGGTAGGGCGCGACATCAAAGCTCGCGAGAAAGTCGTGGAGCGCGCCGATGCCCGAGCGCAGCGACGCGGACTTGTCGCCGTCGAGCGGCTCGGCGAGGTGCTTGCCGTCGCTCGTCATGCGGTCGAGGAAGAAGAGCGTGCCCGTGTCTCGGAACTTGTCGGCGTCCCAGAGCTGCGTCGGGTCCTCGAAGAAGAGCGTGTCGGCGTCCAGCAGCATGACCTGCTGGAACTGCGAGTAGATGACGCCCAGCACCTTGACGTCGAAGCCGCGGAAGCGCCGGTGGCAGTGCGCCAGGTCCTCGCAGAAGAGCGGCCGGTCGGCGTGGAAAGTGTCGCGCGCGCCAGCCGCCACTTGACACACGTCGAACACGCGCACGTTGTCGTCTCTGCGCGCCAGCTGGATGGCCAGCTCGGCGCGCAGGTCGCCGCAGTGCGGCACCTCGATGGGCATGGTCACGCCCAAGGCGCGCAGCTCGAGGATGAGCGAGAAGCCCAGCAGCGCAATGTCGTCGTACAGAGGCAGCACGACACCGCGCGGAACGGCCGCCTCGCGCGTCGCCTCGCGGTACAGGCTCTCGGCGAACAGGTCGGCGTTCGGAAGCGCCGGGCCCGCCGCCAGCGCCGCGGAGGGCCGCCGCAGGAAGCGGTAGAGCAGCAACAGGTTGACCAGCAGCACCGCCAGCACCAGCGACGCCAGCAGCAGCAGCGCGAGCGTCGCCGGGCGTCGACGACCCAAGCGCGCCTGCCGCATCCAGCGGCGCAGAAGCAGCGCCAGATGCGCGGGCGAGCGCGCCGGCGATGGGCCCCGCGCGGGCGTCGGTAACGTCCGCATTTCCCCTCTTCAGTCAATAGTCCTGTTGTTGTTGGGATGAACGAGCGAGCGCCCAGTTAGAGGGTACAGTCTCACCTAAAACACCTTACAGAGTTGTCAATACCGGTATTTCGCAGGCTCGGGAGGGTACAGTACGGTGCACAGTACCCTCTTCAAAGTACCGGTACGTTCATATCAAAGAGTACTGGTACTGGTACTATACCGTATCATTACCGGTAGTTTACCTTTATTACGGCGCCGTTGACGTCGAATGGATGCAGCAATGCTGGAAGAAAGAAGAGAAAGGGTACAGCTCTATTGCGGAGACGCCCTGCATGCCGACTTCCATACTGTAGCTCGTCTAGTGTTGCGCGACGGCGGAGGCGACGGTCTTGGCCCACACGGCGTCGAAGGTGGCGAGGTGCGAGTCGCGCACCCAGGCGCGCAGCTCCGGCCGCAGGAAGCTCTGCTTGGCGCCCTCGGCGCGCCACTGGGCCGCGAGCGCGCGGCGGCTGGCCACCTGCCGCGACTGCAGCTTGGCCACGAGCAGCTGGATCTTCTTGTCGAACTTCTTGCGCAGCAGCGTCTGGCTCGGCTCCTTGAGCGCGCCGCTCAGCGCGAGCGCGCGCAGCTCGGGCAGCACGTCGCCGTCCAGCAGCAGCTTGGCGAACCAGCGGTACTTGTCCGTGGTCGCCGTCTTGTCGCTGCTCGCGGCCTTGTCGTGGTCCGGGAACGCGATGGCCATGGGCGGCAGCGCCCACTGGTGCACGCCGAAGAGCGGGCGCGCGAAGCAGCGCAGCTGGTCGCGCTCCGCGTCGAAGAACGGCGCCGGCTCCGTCAGCGGCGGCGAGAACGAGCACAGGGGCGTGTGCTTGCCCACGGCCGCGAGCCACGAGGGCTCCACCGCGGTCACCGTCTTGAGGTACGCGCGCGACGTGCGCTGGATGCTCTGGAAGACGACGAACGCCGGCAGCCGCGACGGGTCCGGCGAGAAGACGCACGAGTGCGGGTGGATGTACACGGGCTCGGTCACGGCGCCCGCCGCCGCCAGGTACGCGCAGTTGCGCTCGATCTTGGAGCCCTCGGTGACCGTCCCGGCCGGCGCGCGCTTGGCCACGTTGTCGAGGAAGCCCGCGGCCACGACCTGCCGCAGCGTCACCTGCGTCGCCTCGTCCGGCGGCGGCATCGTGGGCGACAGCGTGATGCCGCCCGAGCTGTCGCCGCCGCTAAAGTACAGCGCGTTGACGATGCGCGTGAGCTGCTGGCGCAGCTTGAGCATGTTCTGCATCGTCTTCTCGTGCAGGTGGTTCTCGCGGCAGAAGGCGCCGCTGCCGCCCGTGTACGCGTAGGCGCCGGCGGCGCGCAGCAGACTCAGCACGTCGCTGTCTGGGTGCTTCCACTGCGAGTGGCGGCGCATCGCCTCGGCTTCGCGCCACTCGCGCTCCATGTCGTCCTCCTCCTTCTTCTTGGCGTCGCCCTTTGTCTTCTCGGCCTCGGCCTCTCCGTCCTCCGTCTGCTGCGCCATCTCCTCGTCCGCCTCCTGCTTCTCCTTGCGGTCCAGCGCGTGGATGAAGGGCGAGTGCCCGGACAGCGCCGCCACGATCGCGATCGTGTACTCCAGCAGCCCCATCTCGCGCGCGACGAGCAGCATCTTGGCGAAGCGTGCGGCCACCGGGAACTGCACGAGCGCGCGGCCTAGAGCGGTGATGGCCTCCTCGTTGTCGCGCATCGATACGGCGCCCAAGTTGACCAGCGTGGCCAGCGCCGCGCGCACGGCGTGGGCGTCGGGCGGCGTCGGGAACGGGAACTGCCGGACGTTGTGGATGCCCATGGCCTTCATCTGCAGCACGAGGTCCTCGATCGGCTGCCGCAGGATCTCCGGTGACGCAAACTTGGAGAACTCCGTGTCGTACACGGCCGATGAGTACAGGCGGTAGCAATGGCCGGGCCCCGTACGCCCGGCCCGACCGGCGCGCTGGTCGGCGCTCGCCTTGGAGATCCACTGCACCTCGAAGGAGGACACGCCGCTCGCGAGGTCAAACACGCGCTCCTTAGTGCGCCCGGCGTCCACGACGTACTTGATGCCCGGGATCGTAAGCGACGTCTCCGCCACGTTGGTGGCCACGACGATGAGTCGGTGGCGGTCCGGTGGCGCGTCAAACACCTTCATCTGCTCGTCGTGCGGCAGCAGCGAGTACAGTGGCAGCACGTGCATGTACGGCTGCGCCATCTCGTCCTCGTCGCCCTCTTCGTCGTCCTCCTCCTCCGCCTCTTCGTCTTCACCACCGCGCTGCTTCTCGCCGTCCACCAAGTCGTAGACCGTGTCGTCAGCATCGTCCACGTCGTCGCTACCGTACAGCTCCTTGTCCTCCCGGTCGGCCTCCTCTTCGATGTCGTCATGCTCGAGTAGGATGCGGTCGGCACCCACAGCCAAGCTGCTGCTAGCATCGTTCCCGGTCTCTTCGGCTTGAGGTGCCTCTCCTTCCGTGTCGTCGTTCGAGCGAGGCCGACCAGTGCTGCGCTTCTTTGAGCGACGGTTGCTCCCGTACGCACGCCGCAGCTTCCGGCAGAGCTGCGAGATCTCGCGCTGGCCAGTCAGGAACACGAGCACGCCGCCCTCGGGCAGCTTCTTGTGGATCTTGGCCACCTTTTTGTATGCCTCGCTGACGTAGTCGTCCAGCTCAGTGCGCTTGTTGAAGTGCACCGTGACAGGGTACTGGCGCGCGTCGACGCGCAGCACCGGCGGCGGGTTCGGGAACAAGCGCTTGTTGGCCGTGAAGTCTTCGACGCGCAACGTCGCAGACATGATGACGAGCTTGAGCGGCTGGATCGGCGGCTCGCCCTCGTCGTCGCCGGCCGCGCGCGCCTCCTTCTCCTCGCGCGCCATCTGCGCCCGCAGCGGCGCGATCCGTGAGAGGAGGCCGATCAGGATGTCCGTGTTGACGTTGCGCTCATGGGCCTCGTCGAGCAGCACGATCGAGTACTGCCGCAGCAAAAAGTCCTGCTGGATCTCCTTGAGCAGGATACCGTCCGTCATGAACTTGATGCGCGTGTTCGGGCCGACGTGGGCGGCGTCGTACCGGATCTGGTACCCGACTTGGCCCCTGTCGCCGCCGCCGAACGGCACGTTGAGCTCCTCGGCCACGCGCTTCGCCGTCGACACGGCGGCCACACGCCGCGGCTGCGTCACGCCCACCTTCCCTCGGAACGTCGGGTGCTTCGGGTGGCCATACCCAGCCTCGTACAGGAACTGCGGCACCTGCGTCGTCTTGCCGCTGCCCGTCTCGCCGCACAGAATGACCACGTCGTTCTCCGTGATGGCTTCCATGATCTCCTGCTCCGAGCTACAGACGGGCAGCTGCATGCGCGCGAGCTGGATCTCGGGCTTGCGCTTGAGCTGCACGAGCGTCGTCTTGTACGACAGCGTGGTCTTCTTGCTCAGCTCGCGCACCTCTTGCGCCGTCTTGAGGACGATGGGCTGCGGCACGTACACCTCGTGCGGCGCAACGTCTTCCACGGGTTCTTGCGGCTTCCCAGCCGGGAGACTGCGCGCTTCCTCGCGCTGCCGGCGCTTCTCTTCGTTCTTGTGGCGCAGCGCCTCGAGCTTGGCCATCGCCGCGCTCTGAGACGACGAGGTGGCGGCGTCGTCCAGGGAGCCGTCAGTGCGGTACGCAGGCGCGAACTGGTCCAGAGCGCTGAGCGTTGGAGCAGCCACGTTGGTATCGGCATCCTTGGCGCCTGGTGGGGTTGCAGTAGCGGCGGCTGCCGAGGCGCTCGCTTGGTGCTGCTGCGTGCTCTGTTGCATGGCGAGGTGCGCCAGCTTCGCGCGGTTCTTCTTGCGCCGCTTCTTGCCGCCAGCGGCTGCCGCTTGCCCATCGTCTTCTTCGTCTTGCCCGTCGTGCTGAGTCTTGGGTGTTGGCGTGTGTTTGTCCGTCTTTCGCGGCTCGTTGCTCAGTTCGCCACCGCGTCCGCCGCCATGGACACTGCTGACTGTCACTTGGACGGCATCTTCTTCCTCTCCGCTGCTCGCTGTAGCCATATGCTCGTCTTGTTCGTCCTCTTCACCCCGCGCGGGCTTCTGCTGGAAGAGCTCCTGCTCCTCCTCGGCCGTGAGGGCGATGCCGGCCTTGTGGCGGCCCATGGACCGCTTGAGGCGCTCGCGCAGCGTCTCGCGGTGGCCGAGCTTGGAGGACGAGTAGAGCAGCTGCATCTGCTGAGGCGCGAGCTGCTGCTGCTCCAGCGACTTGTACAGCTCCTCGCGGCGCGCCTCCTTGACCTTGCGCGCCGCGATCTGCTCCAGCTTCTTGCGCTTGGTCTTGCTCAGCCGCGCGGCCTGCGCCACGACCTCCTCGGGCACCTTCTCCTGCTTGTCCTTGCTCTTCTTCTTGCCGCCCACGACCACCAGCACGTCGCCCTCGGTCCCGCCCAGCTCGGCGCGCAGCTCCGCCGACAGAATGTCCTGCTCCTGCGGCTCATCCGCCGCCACGGCCGGCGCCTCGGCCGGATGCTCGCCCTGCTCCGTGGGCATGTTGGGCGTCTGCTCGTCCTCAGCCTTAGCGCCCGCCTTGGCCGCCCTCTCGCGCTCCTTCTTGCGCTGCCGCTTGCCCGCCGCCGCCGCGTGGCCGCCGCGCTTGCGCTTGCCGCCCGCCATGCCAATGGAGCTAGCTAGCTGTAGCTACAGCAGCTCTTCGGTGGGTGGTCTGCCGTGCTCGGTCAGTCAGCTGTGGTGACTGTAGGAGCTGCTCGCTCAAAAGTATGAAGTCAATATACTACTTTGTATGAAAATGGCTGTCTCTTTTTCGACCAATCAGTGTAGCAATTAGAATCCGTTTCGCCCAATAGCATCGCTGGGTCGAGTGACTGGACGAAACTGGAGCGGCCACGAAAAGCTGCCAAGGACCACCGACTGGGCATTCGCCGGTCGGAAGCGAGCACAGCGCCCGCGTTCTCCCTCGCGTCTCCCGCGCCGCCGCGTCCAGGGCCAGCAGCGCCCTCCCCCACGCACCACCACAGTACTCGCGGCGTCCGTCTGGGCCCGCAGAAGCCGCCGCAGCCATGCCGACGAAGCGCGTGAAGGGCAAGAAGAAGCTCAAGTCGATCAAGGCCAAGCTGACGGACTCGATGGGCAGCAAGCGCAAGCTGGCCAAGTTCGGCAAGGAGCAGCGCAAGGGCATGCGCGGCTCGGCGGCCAACTACGTGACGCGCAGCCAGGCGCTCAAGCGGCTGCAGGTGACGCTCAAGGACTTCCGCCGGCTGTGCATCCTCAAGGGCATCTACCCGCGCGAGCCCAAGAAGAAGCCGTCGGGCAAGGACAAGACGTACTACTACCTCAAGGACATCATGTTCTTGGCGCACGAGCCCGTGCTGCACAAGTTCCGCGAGTTCAAGAGCTTCATGAAGAAGGTCAAGCGCGCCATGGGCCGCAAGGACTACGCGGACGCCAAGCGCATCCACGAGAACCGCCCCCAGTACGAGCTGGACCACATTGTCAAGGAGCGCTACCCGCGCTTCGTCGACGCCGTCGCCGACCTGGACGACGCGCTTTGCCTCGTGCACTTGTTCGCGGTCATGCCTGCCGGCGGACGCGCCGGCGTCAGCTCGGAGGTGACGGAGACGTGCCTCAAGCTCGCGCGCGAGTGGCAGAACTACGTGGTGGCCGCGCGCGCGCTCACCAAGGTGTTCGTGAGCATCAAGGGCATCTACTACCAGGCCAACGTGATGGGCCAGCGCGTCACGTGGCTCGTGCCGCATCAGTTCACGCCCACGGTCGACAAGCGCGTCGACCTGCGCGTCATGCTCACCTTTATCGAGTTCTACCAGGTGCTGCTCAAGTTTGTGCACTGGCAGCTCTACGCCGAGCTGGGCGTCGCCTACCCGCCCAAGATCAACCTCAAGCTGGACGAGGCCGGCGCGCAGCTCGCTTCGATGGAGCTCGAGCGCGTCGTCAAGGAGGACGACAAGAAGGACGACGAGGGGGAGGCGGCGGTGGAGGGCGAGACCGCGGCCACCACGACCCAGGTCACGCAGCAGCAGAAGGAGTCGGAGAAGCGCATCAAGACGCTGCGCGACGACGTCTTCGCCCATCCGGCCACGACGGACAATGAGGACGAGGACGAGGACAAGGAGGCCGCCGCCAACTACGGCGCGATGAGCGAGCCGCTCGAAGCCGCATTCGCCTCGAACGAGCTCGCCTCGCAGCTGCACCAGACTCAGCGCGAGGAAGCCGCGAGCGAGCGCGGGCTCTTCACTGGGCTCGTGCTCTTCCTCTCGCGTGAGGTGCCTGCCGGCTGCCTCGAGCTCGTGCTGCGGGCCCACGGCGCGGTGATTGGCTGGGAGGGCGAGGGCTCGCCGATCAATGAGAAGAGCGAGCGCATCACGCACCACATCATGGACCGCCCGCACCAGGGCCACCGGTACTTTAACCGCGAGTACGTGCAGCCGCAGTGGGTGTTCGACAGCGTCAACAATGGCCTCCTGCTGCCGATCGCGCGCTATGTGCCCGGCGCGGAGCTGCCGCCGCACCTCTCTCCCTTCGTGGACGACGCCGCCGAGGGCTACGTGCCCGAGTACCGTAAGCAGCTCGACAAGCTCAAGTCGGCGTCGCAGGTGCTGCGCGAAGTCGGCGCCGTGGGCGAGGACGCGGGCGACGAGGAGATGGCGGCCGCCGACGAGTCGGAGGACGAGGAGGAGGCGTACGCTGCCGGTATCAAGGCCGAGCGCGAGGGGCACTCGGCTGAGAAGCTGGATGACAGCGACAAGGACGACGACGATGAGGAGGAGGACGAAGAAGAAGAGGAGGAGGAGGAGGCGCCCAAGCCCGCGCCGACCAAGGCCAAAAAGTCGTCCAAGGAGAAGAAGGAGGAGGAAGATGCCGAACTGAAAGAGCTGGCCAAGAGCATGATGTCCAAGAAGTCCAAGCGGCTGTACGACCGCATGCAGTACGGCCTCGGCAAGAAGGCGGACAAGATCCAGGCGCTCGAGAACAAGCGCGCGCGCATCGAGGAGGAGAAGAAGGCGGCGGCCAAGGAGCCCGCAGCCAAGCGCGGTGGCGAGGCGAGCCAGCCGAGCAAGAAGAAGCGGAAGAAGGCGAGCAAGTAGAGCGCACCGATGGCCCGAACCACCAGCCAGCCACACATGAAATCCGTAGAGTAACGTCACTTTCTCCTCCTTTTTAGACCATCTTGCGAGCTTCTTCCCCTACGTTCATCTGTCGTCCAGAATGCTCATTCAGGCGCTTGGTGCTCCTCCAAGTGGACCGCTTTGCATCCGTTTGGGTGCCTCCAAGGCGACCAGGAAGCAGTTATTTAGGGTCACTCGTCATGGTTGGATATCATCCCGGCTTATCGACCAGAGGCATCGGGAAGGAAGGACGACATGGCGTCCGTCACCGCCCGAGTCGGCCAGTCAGGAGCGACCTCTGCTGTGGCTGCCATTGGCGTTTCAGCGCTCTGGCTCCAGCACTGAGCCGTCTTCCTCTCTGTACCGAGAGAGAGAGAGAGAGCTCTCTTGTCATGGTTGTTTCTCAGTCGAATTGGAGATAACTCACCCCCACAGTGACGCTCTGGTATGAGTCATCAACAACCTGCAGCCTCGGAATGAGCTCCGGACTCACGACAAGACGCAACGCCGAGCTTCCCCTCCTCCCATCCCTCCGCGCTGAGTTATAGGAAATTCGACGGGCGTGACAGCGTTGGCGTCAGTCATCCGCTCTCTCCGCCGATTGGTCGCTGCAACGCGTGACGCCGATGGCGCTGGGACCGCACGTTGCAACTTGCAACTCGCCAAGGGCGGAAAGGCTGTCCCAGGCGACTCAACCTCGATGTGGCCAGCGCCACCAACTTCAAGAGTCCTCCAACCCAAGCGGCAGGAGGACCCCACGGCGCCAGTACCCGCCAGGACGCGGCAGCCATCGGTCGACCGGCATCGGTTCAGCATAGGTATTCAACATCGGCTTTGGTTGCCATTTCGACTCGCGCACTAATGCGCCCTGCAGCCCAGCCACCCGAGGCGAACGAACCTCCAAGTCCGTCCAAGCTACCAGAGTCTCGCTCTCATTTCTCAATCTGCGCCTAGCCACGCACCACCACCACGACCACCACCACCACCATCACGCTGCCCCCAAGTCACCATGCCCCACCAACACGACGATCCGGCCTACAGCCTCGGTCCGATGACTCCTCATGAGGCGCTCGTCGAGCACGGCGGCGTCCGAGAGCGGCCCAAGTACCGCATCGCCACGGACCCGCTCCAGGCCGACCGCGCGACCGAGATCAAGCTGCTGAGCTTCCAGCGGC
>JAADXZ010000828.1:0-12861 GCA_023338055.1 Phytopythium mirpurense
CTTGCGCGTCGTGGAGGCGGCGACTCTGGAGCGTGACGAAGGCAGCCAATTCCCGCTGCCGTGGGGCAATCTCACCGACAATGCGGCTGTCAGGTATCAGGTGGTTCGTGAGAAGGCGCTCCCGCTTCGTCCACGGCTCTGCTCGGACGACGAGTGGGCGCTCGTGAAGCGAATGTGCGTGAATGACCCGAGGCGTCGGCTCAAGATCAGCACTGTGGTTGACGCGCTTGGATGACTGGCAAGTACCAAACAGTCTCCAAAGCTCGAGACGCGGACATCGACCGACAACCAATCGACAACTCCCGAGCCTACCTCCCTTCAGCAGAGCACTGTTCATTCTGCTTGCAAAGGTACTTTACCCTACTAACGGTACTGTTCGACAGCGCAAAACAAAGTGTTGGGCCATGGTGAACGCACGAAAGCGCACGAATCGATGGCGTGAGAGCCTTTGTCGAAATCGCGCCTGCCATCGGTGTTTGGTACGTAATTCGTCGTGTTGTCACTCCACGAGCTATCAACGCGTGTGAACGGCTCTGTGGCAACAGACACGACTCGCTTGCACTCCTCACAGTCCGATCCAATAGGACCGACCGTTCGGGTTGTGCACCGGCGCCTGGTGCTTGCCACCGTCCGTGGCGAGCGCCCACTCGTACCAGACCTTGTTGCTCGTGTCCAGACGCCAGACGCTCGCGCGGATCGTCTCCCCGCGCTCCACGCGGACCGGAGTGCGCAGCGGGAAGTAGATGGGGAACCAGCTGAACATCCCGTCCGAGTGCGTCGCAGGGTTGATGCTGAGCGTGACGTCGCCAAAGAGCACGGCCTCAAAGTACCCGGCCAGGCCGTGCACGACCGCGCCCTCCTTGGCGCGGAACTCCAGCTCTTCGTAGCGCCGGTTGTCGATGCGCTCGTTGAACTTGGGGTGCGAGAACTGGAAGCAGCGCTTGGCGTCGGCAATAGAGTACACGTTGTGGAACCGCACGACGTACGGCGTCTCGAAGCTCTTGAGCGTGTCGAACGCCTTGACCTCGTTCCAGAGCTTCGACGACATGATGGGCGCCACAAACGACGTGTACTCGCTTGGAATGCTGATGCCGTCCTCTGTCATGGATCATTTCCGACTGTCAGTCAACGCTCGATCCTCACCGACACACGTTGAAGAGGAAGTACTCACCACTAAGGAACGCCTGGGCGCCGTCCAGACACTCGGGAGAGAGCTCGTTGTCGCCGAACGACCCGAGCAGCTCGCTCACCATGATGTCCGCCTGCGAAAAAGTAGATAGGCGATCAACAGGACGTCAGGATATATACTGCGAACCATTGGAAACAAACCGGACGGACCTTTTCATCAGTCTTCCAGTGGCGCATGTCAGACGCAATGATCGTCACGTTGTCCCACTTCTCGGAGACCTTGAGGTTGCGGAGCGTGATAACCGCGTTCGGGTTCTTCTCGACCGCGAACGTGTGCGTCCTCCGGTTCGCGAGCCCAGCCGCGCGTAGCGCGCAGCGCACAATGGGGCCTCGCCCAGCGCCGACCACCATGACCACCGACACCTTGTCCTCGGGCGTCTGCAGCAGCGCCTGCATGATTGCGCGTTCGTACTGGTCGTACTTGAACGCGTCCTGCTCGAACGTCTCGTACGTCTGCGACTCCAAGTTGTCCATGAGCGGCTGGAGCGGCGCCTGCAGGTAGTCGAGGTACGGCGTCTCGAACGCCGACACGGCCTCGCGCTTGCCGTACAGGAAGTGCATGTACTGCACGTACGGGAGGAGCCGTCCGCGGTGGCGCGCGCGGCCGCTCAGGTAGTACTGGATGTTGAACCGGAAGAGCTGCATCATGAGCTTCTGGTGGCGCTGCGAGAGCGCCGGGTAGCCCTTGCGGTTGGTCAGGAAGATGCTCGTCGGGAGGATCACGGCCTAATACCCCATAACGAATGGGAGATATGAGTATGAGTGACAAGGCGGGTGGGCATTGAGCGGCGAGGCACGTACCCGGACAGGCTCGCCGAGCCACCGCTGGAGTTGCTCGGGCGTCGGCAGGTCGGCCGTGATCTCGAGGGCGACGTTGATCTTTGGGTTGAACTCGCACTGAGAGCGAAGGGCGTCCCAGGCCTGGCGATCGATCCATCACCCAGCGTCAGCACGCCACCGTCACGCTAAACAGCCCAAGTCCACGCAGACTGACCATCCACGGGTCAAGTTCATCGTCCGAGTCGTGCAGCGCCGCGCCCGCCATGGAGATCGTCCTGTCTGTCTCGATGCCAGCGCCGTCGTCATCGTCGTCTGTCTGCGGTCCTTGGCGGTACGTCAGCGGCACGCGCACCCAGAACTGCATGCGGCCACGCAAGATAGAGTTCCAGTCATGTGCCTGCACGAGAGAGAGAGCGCCATGTCCATACCCATCGACGTGGAGCTGACGCACGTACCTGCAAGTACTGCGCCTGGGAAGCGGCCTGGTTGAGCACGCGCGCGTAGTTGGCGCACTGCTGGTGAGAGCGCACGGGCGGCAGCAGCACGGCGCCGACCGACAGGTGCGTCGCCCACGCGACCTCCTGCTTGAAGGCCTTCTCGGCCGCGAGGCGCGCGCGCGGACACGCGGCGTCCAGGTCGACCCAACGCGACACGAGCCCGACGACCGAGGACGTCCAGCCGCGCGAGTCCATTACCAGGTCCGAGCCTGTTGCCTCCGCACGCATAGTGAGCTCAAGTGATGGACGCTTCTAGCACTGCGAACGGCGACCAAGAGGAAGCAGCGAATGCGCTGCAACGTACGCGTCTGCGGGCCGTCACGAGCGTCCGAGACTTGGCTGTCGTCGCGCTGGAATCTGTAGGCAGCGGCCGTGACAGTGGCCAAGTGGTCGACAAGCCTGCTTTAGCATATTGCGTCGGGTGGTGAGCTGTGCGACAGGAGAGCGCACCGACCTCGGGTGGAAGAGCGGCGCGATCACGCCGTTCATCTTGTCCTCGAACACCTGCGGCCGCATGGACGGACACGCACGGCAGTTGCGCGAGCTATAGTGAGCTCCCGACGCTGCAAGCGGCCGGGCTCTGCAGCAGACACGCACGCGCACGCACCCTGTCCATGGTCGCGGGCAGGTCGAGCGAGAAGGACGTCTCCAGCCCCACGAAGACGCGGTCGCCGCTCATGGTCGCCGACCCCACGTTTCCTCGGCTTTGACTGGCGTCCGGTACTGACCGATCCTCGCGTCGTACCATCCGCGCAGAAACTATACGTCCGGTATCCGATCTATAGCAAGTCCTACAAAATCTGAGTCGGCGCTCTCCTAGTGAATCCAAGGTTGGCCACGAGCTACAAGTTGGTCAGTCAGTCGGGTCAACCTGGAAGAAGGAAGCCGCGGAGAAGCAGGCGACGATGGCGACCGCCGCCGCCGAGTGGCAGGTGCTCAAGTTCCAGTCGTGGGCGAGCGCTCCGGACGCGGCCTTCTGGCAGAAGCTGGCGGCGCTCAAGCTGCACAAGTTCCAGCTCGACGACGGCCCAAAGGTGAGAGAGAGAGAGTGGTGGGTTGACGAGCGACTGCTAACTACTGGCGTCGACCGTGCGGCCGGCGCTATCCCCAGGATATCGTCGGGTTCTTCACGCTCGGGCGGTCCGAGAGCGTGCCTGCCCGGCTCGTGGTGGACGACAGCGCCTTCCCGGGCGAGGCCGGCGCCAGGTTGGTTGGTTGGCTTAGCTTGGTGCTCGTGCCGCATAACCTGTGGGTGCAATGCATGTAGTGCGTGGGGTACTGGCCAGTGACCACGGGATACACGCACGCTGCTGTAGTGACTCGGACCATGCGCGATACGACTGGAAGGCGCCTGGCACGCTCGTCAACACGAACACGCTCGAGGTAATACCGGCGGTCTCGACTGCGCCATGGTGTCTCCTCTCTCTATGCCACTCTTCTGACGTACGCAACAGGCATTCAAGACGCTGGACAAGGCGGCGCTGCTCCAATCCGTCGGCGCAAAGGTACTTGGCATTGTGCTGGGCGAGGAGAACCCGGCCGAGATGGACGCGCTCAACGCGTTCGTGGTCGTCACGTTCGCCGACTTGAAGAAGCACTCGTTCCTCTACTGGTTTGGGTTCCCGGCGCTGTCCCCACCGGCGGCCTTCGTCTACCGCGCGCCGCCCGCGCCTGTCGCCTCCGTGCTCTCTACGCGCGAGCAGGTGCTCGCCCTGCGCGGACTGCTCCGCTTCCAGCAAAGCTCGAGCCACAGCCGCCAGTTCCCGTCGTTCTTCGTCATTGAGAAGCGCCGGGTTGCAGCCGAATCGGACGCGACCGACGTCCAAGTGCTCAGCGTCGCTTCGTGGCGCGCGTCGGAAGCTCCTTCAGGCGTCAGCAAAGTTGTCGAGACTCTGTTCGGGTTTGTCGACCCGTGCCCGCTGCGAGCGCACCCGGGCTGGCCGCTGCGCAACTTCCTCGCGCTGCTGTCGGCAGTGCCGGACGGGAAGCTCGACCGATCGCGCCCGCTGTCGGTCATATCGTTCCGCGAGCACGTGCACCAGCTCACTGACGTCCCGGACGACTTTGAGTGGCGCCACTCGCTCGTCTTCTCCGTCAAGAACGACCGCGCGTTCATGGGGAACGGTCGGGCCAAGGCCGACGTGCGCGTCCTCGGGTGGGAAGCCAATGCGCGCGGCAAGATGGGGCCCCGCGTGATGGAGCTGGGCGGCATCCTGGACCCGATCCGCCTCGCCGAGACGTCGGTTGACCTGAACCTGAAGCTCATGCGGTGGCGGCAGCTCCCGTCGCTCGATTTGGAGCGTATCGCGCGCACAAAGTGCCTGCTCCTCGGCGCGGGGACGCTCGGGTGCTACACGGCGCGGAGTCTGCTCGCGTGGGGCTTTCGCCACATTACGTTTGTGGACAACTCGACGGTGAGCCACTCGAACCCCGTGCGCCAGCCGCTGTTCGAGTTCCAGGACTGCGGCAAGCCCAAGGGCGAGTGCGCCGCCAACGCCCTGAAGCGAATCTTCCCGCTGGTGAACGCTACGTCCGTGCACCTGACGATCCCGATGGCGGGCCACGCACTGAGCAGCCCCCAGCTAAGAGATGAGGCCAAGCGCGGGCTCGAGACGCTGCGCGAGCTGATCGAGGCCCACGACGTCATCTTCCTCGGCACGGACTCGCGCGAGAGTCGCTGGCTGCCGACGGTGATCGCCGCGTCGCAGAAGAAGCTCGTGCTGAACGCTGCGCTTGGCTTCGACAGCTACCTTGTCATGCGGCACGGCATCCGGCCGGACGCCGACGATGACGATGACGCCCATCGGTCGACATGCCCCCGACTCGGGTGCTACTTTTGCAACGACATTGTGAGTCCGCGCGACTCGCTGAAAGACCGCACGCTTGACCAAATGTGCACAGTGACACGCCCGGGCCTCGCTCCGATCGCCTCGTCGACGGCGGTCGAGTTGCTCGTCGCGGTGCTGCACTCTCCCAACGGCAAGTTGGCGAGCGCCGACAAGCCGGTGGACGGGTCCGTGCCGCTGGGCTACATCCCGCACCAGCTGCGCGGGTTCCTGAACGCCTTCCAGACGATGCTCATCACGGGCGAGGCGTTCGACAAGTGCATCGCGTGCAGCCCAAAGGTGATGGAGGCGTTCCAAGCCGACGCGTTCGGCCTGCTGGAGAGCGCGTGCAACTCGAGCGCGTTCCTGGAGGAGCTGACGGGGCTGAGCCAGCTGACAGAGCAGGCCGACGCGCTCGAGTTCGACCTGGAGGACAGCGACGAGGACGGCGACCTGGTGTGACCCGCGAGGGAAAGCCCAGCGCCGGGGCGTTCGTCCGTCCGTCCGTGCAGCTGCTGCGCTGCAATGACCCCAAACAAGCAGGACTCGAGCGAGCTGTTCGCAAGCATTGAGCCAAAGGCATTTCGTCGTTGGTGCTACTGCTGCTTGGTTGGAGCTTCGCAGTCGCCGACGACACATTTCTATCGCCGCACATGATCCGGTGGCGGAAAACAACTTGAGTTGAGTATGCGATGCGCGCGTCACAGATGCAGCAAAGCCAGCGTCCGTCGCTTTTTCTTGTGAACGCCAAAGCCCCCAATTGCGCATTCAACCTGATTTCGTCCTGCTGCTTCAATTTTCACGTAATATGAATTGATACAGGTCACATAATATAAAAATACGAGTCTAAATGTGAATATATTATATTCATATAATCTTATCATATGCATTATGACAGGATATCGACTGGTCTCTGATCCCCTCGAGCGAGTGGCTCACTCCATGGACGTCACAGACCAGCCGGTCGGTCGATCGCCTCACTTTCCATCTCGAAGCGCTCTCCGCGGCGTCCCCTCCGCCACCGGCCGCCGCTGCCCTCCCTTCCGTCCACACACAGCCCCTCCCTCCCTCCCTGTCTCCCTACCTCACCCGGGCAGCATGTCGGACGCGGACGCCGGCCAGTTCGTGGTGCACAAGTTCGGCGGCACGTCCGTGGGCAACGCCGAGTGCTTCGCGCGCGTGTCGGACATCGTGGCGGCGCTGGCCGAGCCGCGCGTGGCCGTGGTCGTGTCGGCCATCGGCGGCAAGCCCAAGGTGACGGACCTGCTCATCTCGCTGCTGGAGCTCGCCAA
Source organism: Phytopythium mirpurense (assembly GCA_023338055.1). NCBI lineage: Eukaryota > Oomycota > Peronosporomycetes > Pythiales > Pythiaceae > Phytopythium > Phytopythium mirpurense. The sequence goes on from JAADXZ010000828.1 coordinate 6,583, forward strand.
GCGGCGCGAGACGCTCGAGATCGACGGCATCCTCGGCGTCATCCGCGACAAGCACCGCGCCGTCATCTCGGCGCTGCTGCCGCCGCTCGCAGAGAGCGCTGAGGGCGGCGGCGAGAGCGACGAGGGCGCGCGCATCGAGCAGGAGATCGTGGCCGACCTGGCGCGCATCTCGGAGCTGCTGCGCGCCATCTCCATCATGCAGATCTACACGGACAACGTGGTCGAGTTCGTCTCTGGCCACGGCGAGGTCTGGTCGGCCAAGCTGCTCGCGGCCGTGCTCAACCGGCGCGCGCGGCGCGACCGGCAGGCGCCGCGCTACAAGTTCGTGGACGCGCGCGACTTTTTGACGGTCGAGACGGACGAGGACCGCGGGCCCGTGGTGCTGTACGGCGAGTCGGAGGCCAAGATGCGCGCCATCCTCGCGCGCGAGCCGGCCGACACGCGGCTGGTGGTCACGGGCTTTATCTGCAGCACGCGCGAGGGCGTCATGACGACGCTCAAGCGCGACGGCAGCGACTTCACGGCCTCCATCTGCGGGCGCGTGCTGCACGCGCGCAGCGTGACCATCTGGACGGACGTGAGCGGCGTGCTGAGCGCCGACCCGCGGCGCGTGCCCGAGTCCAAGATCCTGCCCGAGGTGTCGTACGAGGAGGCCATGGAGCTGGCCTACTTCGGCGCCAAGGTGATCCACCCCAAGACCATGTCGCCTATGGTGGCCGAGGACATCCCCATCTTCATCCGCAACACGTTCGCGCCCGAGCACCCGGGCACCAAGATCTCGAGCCGCACGCGCGTCGAGCTCACGCGCTCGCTGTCGAACGGCGCGCGCACGGCGCGCAACATTGTGAGCGGCTTCTCGACCGTGGACGACCTGGCGCTCTTCAACATCGAGGGCAGCGGCATGGTGGGCGTGCACGGCACGTCCTCGCGGCTCTTCAGCGCGCTCGACCGCGTCAAGGTGAACGTGGTGCTCATCGCGCAGGCGTCGTCCGAGCACTCGATCTGCTTCGCCGTGCCCGCGAGCCGCGCCGAGGAGGCCAAGGCCGCGGTGGACGAGACCTTTTTCAAGGAGATCCACGTGGGCGCCATCGACCGCACCGAGTTCATCGCGCCCGTGAGCATCATCGCGGCCGTGGGCGACAAGATGAGCGCCACGCCCGGCGTCTGCGCGCGCTTCTTCGGCGCGCTCGGCCGCGCCAAGATCAACGTGCTGGCCATCTCGCAGGGCTCGTCCGAGCGCAACATCTCGGCCGTCGTGCGCGCCCACGACTCGGCGGCCGCGCTGCGCGCCGTGCATTCGTCCTTCTTCCTCTCGGACCAGACCATCTCGGTCGGCATCGTCGGCCTGGAGCTGCGCGACGGCGACTCGGACGACGACTCGGACGACGACGCGGCCGAGGACGTCGGCCGCGCGCTGCTCGCGCAGTTCCACCAGCAGCGCGAGTACCTGCTGCAGCGCTTCAACGTGGACCTGCGGCTGCGCGCCGTGGCGACGCACTCGCGCGCGCAGATGCTGCTGGACGCGGACGGCGGGCTGTCGAGCGACGACCTGGCGCCGGACAGCGCCGCGTGGCGCGCGTTCGACCACGCGGCCTTCCTGGATCACGTGTGCGCCGACCACCTGCCGCACTGGCTGCTGATCGACGCGTCCGACTGCGCGGCGCACGTGGCGCAGCTGTACCCGGCGTGGCTGAGCCGCAAGGCGCACGTCATGACGAGCAACATCAACGTGGGCGCGGCGCCGACGTCGCTCTGGGACGCGCTGCGCGCCAAGGCGGTCGAGCACGAGCTGACGCTGGACGCCGAGGCGTGCCTGTCAATCGGCGTGCCCGTGCTGGGCACCATCCGCAACTTTGTGCAGACGGGCGACGAGATCCTGCGCGTCGAGTACTCTGGTAGCCGCTTCCTGCACGCGGTGCTGGACGCCGCGCGCGCGCAGCCGCAGACGGACCTGGCGGCCGTGCTCGAGGCGCAGCTGGCCGCGCACCGCCGCGAGATGTCGGCGCGCGACATTCTCGACGACGTGACGGGCGTGCGCAGCGCCAAGAAGGCCGTGCTGCTCGCGCGCGAGCTGGGCTTCGCGACCGACCTGCGCGCCGCCGACGTGGCCAGCGACTGGCTCGTGGACGCCGAGGTGGACGCCGAGGTGGACGCCTGGACGGACGAGCGGCTACTCGCGCACCTGGTGGAGCGCAGCGCCGGGCTGCGAGCGCTTGTGGCCGCCGCCGCGAGGGACGCGCAGGTCGTGCGGCTCATGACGTACATTGACGTGGCCGCCACCGACGACTCGAGCGTCGTGCGCGTGCGGCTGGAGCGGCTGCCGGGCGACCACGCGTTCGCGGCGCTGCGCGACGGCATGCAGGGCGCCTTCGCCTTCTACACGCGGCGGCACGCGCGGCACCCGGTGGTCGTGTCGGGCCCCATCGCCGACAAGGCCATCACGGCCGGCGCGCTCTTCGGCAGCACGCTCGGGCTCGCGCGCGTCTGCGGCGCCCGCGACGCGGCCAAGTGACGAGCGATAGAGAGAGCGGACAAGCAGGTGGAGAGCCGACCGACGAGCAGGTGGCGAGCGTCGGCGTCGCGTACGTGTCATAATACCGTTGACCAGTGAGTGCACTTGACTGTTGAGCCTTGGAGGTATCCATCCTATCCTCATCGGCTTGTGTCGGCGTGTCGGACAGCATTGGCACGGTCTTGAGTCGCACTAAGTCGCTGTCTGATGGAGCCTGCCTGTCAAAGATCAGCATTGACGTCTCTCACTCATCCGCCCCGTCCTCTAAAAGCCCCACGACGTCCTGGTGGAGGCCTTCCACCGCATACGCCCGCGCTGTCCTCCCGTCCTTGTCGACCGCCGCCACGTCCGCGCCTCGGTCGACGAGAACCCTCACAGCATCGACGGCTCCCTCCTGCGCCGCACACATCAGCGCCGACTTGCCGCTCATGTCGACCGCATTCACGTCCGCGCCGTGGTCGACGAGCAGCCGCACGACGTCCGTGCAGCCCTTTTCCGACGCATAGATGAGCGCAGTCGACCCGTCGGTCTCGACCGAGTGTACGCTCGCGCCGTGGCCGAGGAGGAGCTCCACCACGTCCGCGCGACCGCACTCGGACGCGTACAGGAGCGCCGTCTTCTCGTCCTTGTTGCCGGCCGTGGCGTCTGCGCCTCGGCCAAGGAGAGCCTGCGCGACGGCCATCGAGCCGCCTGCCGACGCGTGCATCAACGCCGTCTTGCCGCTGCTGTCGACGAGGCTCACGTCGGCGCCGTGGTCGACGAGGACGTTCACGATCTCCGCGTGGCCCCGCTCCGCCGCACGCATGAGCGCGGTCACCTGGTGCCCGCCGACGGCGTCCACGGCTGCGCCTCGGTCGATGAGAAACCGCACGACCTCCATCCGTCGCTCGGGCGACGCGCACCTCCAGACTAGCGCGGTCTTCCCGCTGCCATCGACAGCGTCCACGTCCGCGCCTAGGTCGACGAGGAGCCGCATGACGTCCACGTGTCCCCGCTCCGACGCATGCATGAGCAGCGTCCGTCCGTGAGGGTACCCGGCGTCCAGCGGCGCGCCCTCAAGCACCAGCTCACGCACGCGCTCCACGTCGCCTCTCCTCGCTGCGTCCACCGCCGCCGCCTTCCTCGCGACTCGCGCTCGACGCGCGTCGCCCTTCATCGTCTCAACGGACCACTTGAACTCGGAGTACGTGGTAGAGTGTACCCGCGACTCGTGTCCACTGGTGGTGGGTTGCAGCCGCTGGGTGCACTCTCGTTGGTGCCGACACGCTGCTCTTGAGTGGCCCACGTGGGCGTAATGCCGTGTTGAGAGACTGCAGCGCGGCAGGCCAAGCATCAACACCACGAACGGCTATTTGTCCTGCACAGTGACTGCATCAGGCCACTCGTGACTGGGACCTCCGTGTCCGGTCGCGACAAAGCGCACACGCCACTTGGAGTGTATGAGTACTGGGCCGAGACACACCCAGCAGCGCACTTTCCACTTGTGAACCAAGTCTTCATGCGCGAGAAACTCCTCCTGTAGCCTAGAGCTGCCCCTTGTGCTTCAAACAGCATCCGTGTGGAGCGGCCAGAGATCGCGAGGCTCCCTAGTAGCTTCGACGCTTTTTGGACGACGAGCGTTGTACATGGTTCCGTTCCGTTCGTTAAAGCGCGGCCATCCATCCCGTGACGGGATGAGGCGCCGATAATTAAGAAGCGGCCCCGAGCTCGTGCTGGGCAGCCGCGTCGATCGGTCCGGGCGCCTTGACCAGATACCGCCACCGACTGACGACTCGCAGCTCAAAGTAGAGGATGCCGAGCACGCAGAGAGCCGACATGCAGCCGGCGGCGACGGCCCAGTCGCGGAACTGCACCCACGCGAGCAGCGCAATGTCCGTGAGGAAGAGCGAGGCGCCCCAGCGGAAGAGGCGGTAGGCGAGCAGCCACTCGTGCTCGCACTTCTGCAGCCACCAGACCGAGAAGGGCGACACGAGGTCCAGCTCCATGGCGCTCAGCGCGCGCACCTCGCCCTCGAGCGTGTGCGTCACGAAGCGCGTCACGGCCAGCAGCAGCAGCGTGCAGATGAGCATCGAGAGAAGCATGAAGATGAACTGCACGCACACCGATCGCCCCACTGTGAGTAGGTGCACACTGCAGCCCGTGGCGCTGGCCGAGGACTTGCGTAGACGCACCTCGAAGCAGATGACGAGTCCGTAGGCGATCAGCACGCCGCGGTTGAGGTCCGAGGGCACGTTGACCTCGACGATTGTGACCATGGAGAAGGCGGCCAGCAGCGCCGCCAGCTGCGAGATGGCCCTCAGCTGCGAGTGCCGCGCGTCGATGGCGCGCTTCTCGTTCTCGAGCTTGAGCACGCGCCGCTCGCGCTCCAGGTCGGCCTTGCGCCACTCGTACTCGCGCGCCAGCGCGTCCTCGCGCCACTGCTTCTCCTGCTCGCGGAACTGCAGGTCCTCGTTGCGCCACTGCTTGGCGTTCTTGAGGTCGTACGAGCCGAACACGGCGTCCACTACGGCGCCGACCGCCGCCATCGTCTGCGCTCACGTCGCGTCCTCCGGAAGCCAGCACTGCATCAGACAAACACTACACTATATCGAGACACCCGCTTTAGTAACATCCAAAACCGATTATTTGTACCGGTACTGTATGATTTTCAAAAGGGAAAATTCCAAAACGTCATACAAGCATAAAATTTCAGCAAAATGTGATACAAATTGTTTGAAACACCTGAAAGATACAGAGTACCCATATGTAACCTAGGTTACATTGGGACACAGGGCCATGTTGAAGTGCCAGGAGGCTAAAACGAAACACAAAATTTCAGTATGCATCTTGGCGGAGTGGTGTATGCACTCGGTGTTAGCTGTCATCGAGCTGGTGCGGGTTTGAATCCCGTGACTGACGGTAAGTAGTGTAATTTGTCGATAGCTTGGGGTAATTGTCGTGTACGAGTGCTTAGACGGATCTGAGACATAACCAAGGACCTGATGCAGTCCGTTCCACCCTCTGGGTGCTTCTCGTGTAAGACCAGACTGGGAAATCTTGGGTGGATAATGTGCCACCATCCAGGATGGCCTAATGGTCGTTCGTATGAGCCGGATGGGATTCTTCCCTGGGTACAAACGTTCTCAATTGGCTTCACGACACAACACTACAACCTGACTAGTTCGCAACAGTCTTCGCTGTGCAAAGCCGGTCGCTAATCTATGTAGGATTTTTATAAAATCTCTCTACACGTCGCTTTGATGTGCCCGTCAGCCTTACCGCACTTGCCGCATTTGTACTGTTTTCGCATACGGCCGGTCTCTCCACGGCTTCGTATGCGGCGCTTCCGCGGACGGCCAGCCTGTCGGTATACATGGGTGGGCTAAAGACTTGGGTCTCTCGCAAGCGAATTCTTTTCTGGAACCTCCAGTCGAGCGAGCCCGTCTTGGTATGCACGTACCTTGTAGCATTCCACTGCCATACTGAGTACCTCTTCAGCGCTCTCCCCGCGCGCTTGATGCACCGCGATAATGTGCCGACAGGGAAGTCCGTGCTGGCACCACTGTAGACAGCTGCATCTTGTCCTGTCTGTTCCTAGGTCAACTCGTCGCTGCTTGAGTGGCAAGTTAACGCGAGCGGTGAAGGCAACAGACGCTGAGCTGAACGTGACGATGTAGTTGGATGAGTCTTGGAGCTCACGCTGAATCTTGGCCTCGGCTCGAGGAGTTAGTAGCAGTTGCTTGGCACCCCATGCCTTCGACTGCGACGTCCGCTTGTAGGTCTCGCCC
>JAADXZ010000829.1:0-12858 GCA_023338055.1 Phytopythium mirpurense
ACAGCAACGCTCACAGCGGTCAAGTTCGAGGTAGGGACCATGCATACTTAGTCCAAGTGTTTTAGGAGGGGGAGCCCATGGCTCCCAATCTTTGCATATCTTTATATCAATTCAGACTTGCTTTTCCCAGATTGTGCACAAGTGATCGGCGGCCGGCGCTTCTTCGGTTCCGGGTAAGTCCAACCACATTTTTCTTGCCCGCACTATTTACGGTGACCGGACGTTCCGTCTCGGGGTGATCTGTAGTAGTGCATTTACCTGCGTATACGTTCCGGTACGCGGCGTTCAGCGTGTGAGGCGGTATATTAACCCGTCCGACGCTAGGAACACTCTATTTTTGTCTACTTTTCTGGTGCATTATTCCCGGTGAACCGAGCACTGTACGCGTAGTGGGTCTCGCCCAGCGCTACAGGTGGTGTGTGTGTTGGGTCTTACCCGATCGGCACTAGGAAAACGTTTGGTCTTTCTTCTCCCGTGAACTACCAACCTCACCTGCGTTTTCTCATTCACATTTGTGAGTACTCTGACTGGGTCTGTAAGCGCCTAGTTGTATAGAGTCTGTATTAGCTTGCATTTTCGGCTCTAGACCTGGGCCGTAAAAGATAGAGGTTACGTATTGCATATAGCCGAGACTGTGTGTCATTCTGGTGGTGTGGGAGTACGGCCTGGCCATTATCCGGGCTCGCTACGAACACTTGATCAAAAGGACCTGCGAAAGCCCAAAGGGGTTACACAACGTGAGATACTGATCGGGGTGCCTTGCGTGGTAGATTATTTCGTTCGGACCGAAGGGTGTACGGTACGCCTACCTGTGTGTACGTGTATTGTACGTCGTTCATCTTCGGCCACTACCGCGACGGGCTCTCGGAGTCCAGCCAGGCTAAGCCCCTGCCTGGACGGATTCCCGAGACGCATGAAGGAGTTGCGACTGAGAGGTTCTCTAGTCAGCAGGGAGTAATTCCGCATTCGCCTCATCACAATAAAAACAGAAACTGAACACTTGGGGACAAAAGGAAGGCGTCGACGTTTAAATGCACTGTGCCAGTCGAAACATGACTTTATACTGTTGCAGATACGATATGATAGGATGCACTACACGCGGATGAAGCCGCAGCTTTGTTGGCGCTTCCAGAAGTGGGGTCCGAAAATGGTGCTCGGCCAGCACACCCTACACGTCGTTCGCTCGCACGCCTCGCGCAGCTCCTCGTGCGACGGGCTCGTCTTGACCTCGGCCACCACCACGAGCGCCTCCCCCTGCCGCAACATCTGCACTGAGAAAGCGGTGCTGCAGCGCCGCCGCACGTGCTCTATAGTTGCATCCATGTCCTGCGGGCACACGTTCCGCCCGCAAATAATGGTCAGGTCCTTGAGCCGTGCCGCAAGAAGCTCAAAAAGCCCGTGCGCAAGAAGGCGTTGTCGGTGCGTTTGTCGCCCGTGAGCTGCGCACTTAACTTCTTCTCCCGCTGATTGAAGTTGACGGCGACTGACGGAAACATGGAATCGCATAGTTTTATAGTTGTATTATAATATTATAACATAAATTAAACAAGGGCAACAGGTCATCAGCATATCGCTGACAACAGGAGTTCAGCGAATCAACAACAGGAATTATTGAGCGCCCTTCTTGAGCTTGGGGCTGTCGACAGCAACCATTGGCGAGAATCAGGAGAGCGTGCACGACGCGTACTCGATGGAAGCTGGGTCCGCCAAGACTGTGTGCTGTCCACGCTTTGGTAAAGCTGTACAGGTCTCTCATGGTACTGCCTGCTGCTGCTTCGCTCGTGATTATTCTCCAAGCTGTAGACATTGGAGGCCCCGATAGGTGTCGCCGACAGGTTGTCGGAAAAAGACTGCGTGCTCTCGTCCATTTCAAAAACATTTTTTGAGAGCGGTAATGATCGCCAGCGGGAACGAGTGGCTGACAAGCTCGACCGCCAAGACGAGCGCCAACACCGGCAACAACTGCGACTACACCGGCAACTGAAGCGTCCAGATGTGTCTGTACACAAGCGGCAATTCACACGTGTGCGCCTCGCCGAGCACGAGCAAAAGCAAATCCACCTACCACAGGAGAGCAAAGGCCAGAGGCGTCGAGTACCAGCGGGAGCGAGTGGCTGATTAGGACGATCGCCAAGTCGAATGTCAGATCCGTCGATATATAAACATTATTAACCCGTTCGCGAACGAAGTCACTAACTACGCTATACAAATTCCCTTCAAACGAAAATGAAATGGTTCATAAAAGACCATCTCGTAAACCACGGTACTGCTGAGACTGTACAACTATATGATCACAGCTGTACTAATCAAATTTTGGCAGTACGAATTGGTCCAAAAAAGCCCATATGAATGCCGATATGGTTCAAAAAGGACCGTATGGTCGCGAACGGGTTAACATACATTTGGTATGACATACATTTTTCAAGTTAATTTTTGTGGGAGCTGATGGGGTAGTTGAGAGGTGTTTATCGTTGAGGGGGACTTCGTCGAAATTAATGGCTTCCAAGTAGGCACCTCTGCTCGAATGCCTGCACACTGCAAGGGCATTCGAGCAGGTGACGACGATGCGGGCATGACGCTCAACGACACATGTGACACTACATCCTGTGCCGGCTAGACGACCGAACTTTGCACAGCTCCTGATGATCGACCACTTGAAGTCGCGGAAGATCAAGGAAACCTCTAAGCGCCAATGCTTCCGGATTATAATCGCTTGACAGTGCTTGAGTGCTTTGTCGCGTTCAGGTCAAGGTCGACAACATGAAGGACATGGTGTCGTCGTTGCTTTCGATACACTTCAACGAGATGGCGATGTCCACGCTCAAGACCGCCGACATGACCTCGCGGCAATAGCACATCTCTGCCAAGGAGTCGCGGTCAATGCTGACGCTCAGCCACTACTAGATCTGGAGGGTCCTCGCTTACAAGATGGGGCGGGCGCGTGGGCCGGCGAATTGCGACGAAAATCACACAAATACGGCTTGCTCCCGGTGGGGGCGACTCAACCGCATCATCACCCGCGAGAAGACAATCCAGTGCTCCCATGCACGCTCCAAGTGGACCGAGATGTTCGCGCACGCACCGCCGAAACATCTACCTCAAGAACGCCGTCGCGCTCACTGGGGCTCTATGAGCGATCGGGAGCCCGGCGATACCTATTTTGCCGCTATCAGGTGCGTTGGATTTAGCTCGGCACATCGAGCCACGTCAACAAACGGACGAACCGCATGGGCGACCTGCTGGGTAGGTAAAAGCGCCTCTGATCCACTGAGAGTGCCGCTGCTCGGCCTCAGCTCATCTTTACACGATGCACGCCTATCATTTCTGTGCGCGTTACCGCAACACTTTCTTCACACGGGGCTTGACTGTCTCCCTCCCCGCGTGGGCGTCCATCATCGATCGTGAAACGGGGTGCGACGAGATGATTGCCGCCACCGTCGGTCGACCCCAGTCCCCAAGGCGCGCTTGCCCGGGAGCGATCATCGTCGGCGAGGACGCAGAGATTCGAGCTGGCAGGGTATCGCTCCCGCATATGAGAGCCGAGCTTGACGGTAGCGGCACGATTTTCTCGAGCGTGAGAATGCTACTACTATATGCATAGTAGTTGTCAGAAAGTCCCTTCTCAATACAAGCGTGTGGGCATCCGCCGTCATGAACCGGGTGCGCGCCACCCTCCAGTGCATGCTGGACCACGCTGAGCTCTCGTCGTCCCTCACAGCTTCGAGACGGGTGCCTCCATCCCTTCTGCGAACTTGCTTGACGCGGAGACCGCGATGGGCGCCATGGCGAGCAGCTCCTCGTCCTCCGTCTCGAACTCCTGCCGGCGGACCGCGCGCAGAAGCGCGCCCATGCCCTCTTGGTCCTCCTCGCGCGCAGTCACGCCGAGGTGGATCTCGCGCCGGCGGTTGTCCTCCTCAAGGTTCAGCACCTCAAAGTACCTGGCGAGTTGGCGAGGACGGCCGGCCGTAGTCCGTTAGGAGCTCATTGCGAGCGACACCCCACCGGCCCAAGCCGTGAGCGACAAGTGGAGAGCAGCACGTACCCGGAGTGCGATAGCCTCTGAACGTTGTGAGGCAGCTCAACGCGGTAGACTGTGATCTCGACCTCGACGGAGAATCTCCTGCTCAGCTCGACCGAGCGGGCCCGAAGCGTACGCACCAAGCGTTAGAGGGCGAGCGGGCGAGCGCAATAGAGCAGCAAAGGGGGGAAGAAGGCCCGCGGCACGACTCACTTGACGCGGCAGACGCGCGAGCGGATGCTCACGAGGTTGTCCAGCTTGATGGGCAGCTTGAAGTGCACGCGGTTCATGCCGACCGTCACCATGCTGTAGTTCTTGGTGAAGTTGCGCGCGCAGTAAAGCGCCGCGCGGTCCTGTTGGGCAGAGCGCCGCAGAGCGTAAGCGCGAGCATCTCGTCTCGGCGGGGCTCTCGCCACGGCGCCTACCATCCAGTCCAGCAGCACGCCGCCGAAGACGTTCCGGTGGAGGTTGGCGTGCTTGAGCAGGAAGTTGTTGCGCGTCTCCACGACCGTGTCCCGGATGTCGACCAGGCGCGCAGGCGTGGAGGCGCCGTCGGGCGCTGGGATCATGGCATGCGTGACGCGGGGGCCCGCCGCCACAGCCTCCTGCGCCCGACGCCAGCGCGCGCTCAGCGCCTTGCGCTTGTCCGCGAGCTCGCGCAGCTGCTGGCACTGCACGGGCCGCTGCGGGTCGAAGAGCTCGGGCAGCCCGCCGCTGGGCCGCCCGCTGCTGCCGTCGATGGCCACGAACGTGACGATGGCGTTGTGCGTCAGCTGGAACTCGCTCGACGCCAGGTCGCGCCGGTAGACGCTGGCCTGGCACACGACGGACGACGCGCTGGTGCTCAGCGCGCGGCCCTCGAGGCGCACGAAGTCGCCGTGGAACACGGGCCGCAGCCGCTTGAACGTGTCGAACGCCACCGTCACGACCGGCTTTTGCGCGACGCTGCGATGAGGACCAGTGAGCGATGGGGGGGAGGGGCGGGGCGTGAGGCCAAAGGACAGGCGCGGCGCACTCACATCCACGCGATCTCCGCCACGAGCAGGTCGATCTTCTTGAGGACGGGCCCGGACCCGAGCAGCCTCCCGCGCAGCGCCTCGCTCCCCTACCGCCACGCGGTCAGGTCAGTGGCGCCCGTCAACGTAGCAGCCAATAGCCAGCAGCCAACGCGAGAGGCTCACGATCACATCCGCGTGCGCACAGCGCGTGTCGGCCACCGAGATGCGCGCGTGCGGCGCCGCCTCCATTCTCCGCTGGTCCTAGTCGATCTTTTGGACCAAAAGAACTGGTCTACTGTATTAGAATAGAGTGATGGTCTTGAGGTAAAGTGTCTCCGTGATTGGCTACTGCTGATAGGTACATCTATTCATACATTGGCCAAAAATGCAAGCAGTGGACCAATCATATCGCTTCTTTTTCGAACCTCACCACCACCTCTGCTCGTCGCGCATTGCTTTGATCACCCGAGCGACCGACCTCGCCACCTGGGAAGCTCTCTCCATCTATCTATCTTGAGCCGCCGCCGCCGCTGCTGCTGCTGCTGCCTGCCCCACTCCTTCTCCTCCACCTCCTCCTCCTCTCGCACTACCTCCACCACCTCCACCTCCGCCTCCGCCGCCGCCAATGCAGACGCCGCGACCCGAGAACGTGGGCGTGCTGGCCATGGAGGCGCATCTGCCGGCCTTCTTCGTGGACCAGGCGGCGCTGGAGCGCCACGACGGCGTGTCCACCGGCAAGTATACGCTCGGCCTGGGCCAGCGCGCCATGGCCTTCCCGGGCGACCGCGAGGACGTGAACGCGCTGGCGCTGACGGCGGTCGCGCGGCTGCTGGAGCGCTACGGCGTGGACCCGCGCGCCGTGGGGCGACTCGAGGTCGGCACCGAGACGCTGGCGGACAAGGCCAAGTCGACCAAGACGGTGCTCATGTCTCTCTTCGAGCCGCACGGCAACACTGACGTGGACGGCGCCACGACCATCAACGCGTGCTACGGCGCCACGGCCGCGCTGCTCAACGCGGCCGCGTGGGTCGAGAGCTCGGCCTGGGACGGCCGCCTCGCGGTCGTCGTAGCCGCCGACATTGCCGTCTACCGCCCGGGGCCCGCGCGGGCCAGCGGCGGCTGCGGCGCCGTCGCCATGCTCGTGGGGCCGGACGCGCCGCTCGCGCTCGACCTGGCCGCCAAGACCACGCACGCCTCGCACATCTGGGACTTCTACAAGCCCGACCCGACCTCCGAGTACGCCACCGTGGACGGCGCGCGCTCGCTGGCCGCCTACCTCCACGCGCTCGACGAGTGCTACGCCGGCTTCTGCGCCAAGAACGAGCGCCGCGAGCAGCGCCACACTGGCGCCGACTCGGCCTGGGACCTCTCCCGCGTCGACTACGCCGTCTTCCACTCACCCTTCAACAAGCAAGTGCACAAGTCCTTCGCGCGGGTGCGTCCGCGCCGCGCTCGCTGGCTCGTCCCCCGCCTGTGTACTAACGCACTGAACCCTGGCGCCGGCCGTGCAAGCAGCTCGTGTACCTGGACGCGGTCCGCGCGCACGCCAGGACGAGCGGCGACGTCGCGCCCCCCGAGTTCGAGCCGCTGCGCAAGTGGACGGCGCGGCCCGTGCACGAGACGCTGGTCGACCGCGAGCTGGACCTGGCGGCGCGCGCCGTCGCCAAGCAGCAGTTCGCCCGGAAGGTGGCCCCCGGCTGCGGTGTCTCGCAGCAGGTGGGCAACTGCTACACGGCGTCCGTCTACCTCAACCTCGCGACGCTCGTGCACTCGGTCGGCGCGGCGCTGGCCGGCAAGCAGGCGCTGCTCTTTTCCTACGGCTCAGGCAGCATCGCGTCCATGTTCGCCGTGCGCGCGCGGCACCCGACGGCTCCGGACGCCAAGTTCACGCTCGAGAGGATGGCGCAGCTGCTCGACCTGCCGGCCAAGCTGGCGGACCGAACCGAGCGGACCCCCGAGGAGTACACGGCGGCGATGGCGCTGCGCGAGCGAGCGTACACGGCTGCCTCGGCGTCGTCGGACGCGCGCCGCGTCAAGCTGACCCAGAGCGTGGCGTCCATCGCACCCGGCGCCTTCTACCTGGAGTCCATCGACGCCCTGGGCCGCCGCGATTACGGGCGCCGCCCGGCGCGCAGCGAGGAGGCCGTGGCCGCCGCCGGCCGGAGTGAGGCCCCGAGCGACGTGGCGCGTGTCTCGAACCGACTGCACAGCCTGGCGGGCGCCGTGTACGTCACCGGGACGAGCGCGGGCTTCCCCGGGCTGGCGACGGCGGCCGCTCCATTCAGCGGCGAGGCGATGGACGCGGTCTTGCGCGGGGAGAGCTGCATCGAGCCGCTGAGCGCCGAGATGGTGGACGCGCAGCTGGCGCTGGGCATCGTGCAGCAGCGCAGGTGCGAGGCGACGGGCGGGATGACGAGTACCCGCGTGGAGGCGCGCGAGCAGTGCGTGCGGGTCGCGGCGGTGATGCCTCGCGTGGACCTGGCGTCGCCTGAGTACGGGCTGCCGGCCGCCATGGTGAGCGGCATGGACGAGGCGACGCAACTCGCCGTGGCCGCTGGGCTCAAGGCGCTCCAGAGTGCGCGGCTCGTGGCCGGCCGCGGGGACGGCGGCGGCGACGGCGACGGCCAGTCGTGGCGCTTGCCAGAGGCTCTGCGCGACAGCACGGGCGTCATCTACGCCACGTCGTACCCTACGATGCAGGCCGCGGTGGCGGAGGTGGGGCGGTTCCACGCGAGCCAGACCGGTGCTGGGGCCGATGGCGGGTACGAGCTGGACCGGAAGCTGCTGTTCAAGCTGTTGGTGCTGGCCAACGCGCAGCTGGCGCAGGTCGCGGGCGCGCGCGGGCCGAACACGCAAGTAAACGCGGCCTGCGCGGGCGCGACGCAGGCGCTGGCGCTGGCGCAGCACTGGATCGCGACACGCAAGTGCGAGCGCGTGCTGGTCGTGGCGAGCGACTGCGCCAGCTCGCGCGAGCTCTTTCCGTTGGTCGGCGGCGGCTTCCGCTGCCTCGGGGCGGCGTCCACCGCGGCCACAGCCGAGGGCGCCGCCCGCCCATTCGACGCCGGCCGCAACGGCATGATCGTCGGCGCCGGGGCGATCGGCGTGGTGCTTGAGGCGCCTGCGGCGCTTGAGGCGCGCGCGCCGGCGTGCAATCCCCTCGACCGCCGGGTCAAGCTGCTCGCGTCGCACTTCAGCAACTCGGCGTATCACGGCGCGTCACTGGACCCCGAGCACGTGGCCAAGGAGCTCGACGCGCTACTTTCGCGCGTGGAGCGCGAGTTCGGTGTCTCCCGCGCGCAGTTCGCCGCCCACGGCGTGTACTACAGCCACGAGACGGGCACAAACGCGTCGCCCTCGACGTCGTGCGCGTTCGCCGAGGTAACGGCGCTGCGCTCGGCGCTCGGCGACGACCTGCTGCGGCAGCTGGTGATCGCCAACACCAAGGGCATTACGGGCCACCCGATGGCCGTGTCGTTCGAGGACGTGGTCGCGGTCGAGGGCCTGCGCCGCGGGCACGTGCCGCCCGTCGTCCACTTCGCGGCCCACGACGCGCACCTGGGCGCCCAGCCGCTCAACCTCGCCAAGGGCGGCGCGCTGCCGCACAAGTACGCGTTGCGCTTCGCCGCGGGCTTCGGCTCGCAGCTCGCCTTCACCTTCTACGCGCTGGAGGACTGACGGACGCGCGGGGCAGGCAGAGCGAGGCGGGCGCACGGGCCCAAGCAACCATCGATTAGACACAGGACTCTCGACTAACAGAGATCAACGGATCAATCCGCATGCAACCGCTCTACAGAACTGTAGGTGGGTGGAGAAGGCAGAGGTCCCGGACGGCCTCCCGGCTTAGAACTCGACCGAGACGGTGCTGTGCACGCGCGCGTGGCTCTGCTCGCCGTCCCACTCGCTCAGACTCTCGCCGAAGCTCATGTGGCTGACGCTCGAGCCGCCCAGGATGCTGTCCGTCCGCCTCGACGCGTCGATGGCGGACGGGCTGTTGAAGTCGATGGCGGCGATGGGGAGCGACGCCGACTCAACCGGCGGCACGGTCGCGCTGCCCTGGTGGATGTAGTTCTGGCTCGCGTACGTCGTCTTGACGAGCGGGGCGGCGCCCGGCTTGGCCTCCGTGTCGGGCGCCGTGAGCGGCGCTTTGGCTGGCGCTTTGGCTGGCGCCGGAGCAGCCGCGAACGCCGCGCCGTGGCCAATGGCGCTGTCAAAGGAGCTACGGTCGTGCTCGCCGCCCTCGTCGGCCTGGCTGCGGCGCCAGAGCACGAACCCGAGCACGGCGCCGACGACGGCCAGCGCGCCGACGACGCCGAGGACGAGCCCCAGCTGGCTGCTGGGCGAGCTCGAGAGCGAGTGGTCCGCCGGCGACCCGGACTCGCGCGTCGCGCTGCTCGTGGACTTGTCGGTCGCCGACTGGGCCGACGAGACGGTGGTCGACCAGGCGCCCTCGGTCTCCATCTCGCTGGCGGCAGCGCTAGAAGACGCGCGCGTCGACACGGCCGTCCTGCTGGAGGAGGCCGCGTTCTTGGTCTGCGGCTGGACCGTGCCGTTCTCTGGGCATTGCCGGCGCGGGACGTTAGGCGACGCGTCAGCGAACACTGCGGGAGGGAATGGGAGGGCGCAATCGAGACAAACGCACCGGTGGCAGGCGCCGTCCAGGCGTCAGCAGACGTTGGGGGTCCGGCCGCAGCAGCAGCCGCCGAGGAGGCGCCCCAGTCCGAGCCCGTGTCCGCTGCGGAGGCCGCTGTCGGCGAGCTTGACGCCGTCTCGCCGGCCGTGGACGGCGTTGCGGTGGACGAGCTGTTGGTGGCCGCGGGCATCTTGATGGCCGCGCTCGGCGTATTGGGGGTGGCGGCCGGCGCCGTCGTCTCGTCATCGTCGGCATCGTCGGCATCGTCCTCGGTGCTCGACAGCGCTGCGAGGCAGCAGCCGGCAGAGGTGCGTTAGTGCACAGCAGTCCAGTCGGTCGCGGTCCCAGTCGATTGGGCCCGCCTCGAGCGCCACGCACGTACTGGCGCTGCACTCTTGCGTCTCGCTCTGGCAGTCGCCGTCCGCCTCCTTGGCGTAGCACGAGTACTTGCTGCCGCCCATCTCGCCGATGCACGGCGGGCACGAGGTCGCGGAGCAGTCGCATTGGGCCGAAGACGCGTCCACGTAGCACGCGGACGCACCGGCGCACGTGTCGTCGCCCAGCGCGGCGGTCTCTCCCGCGGCGGCGGCTGCTGGCGGCGTGGCGTGGCGTGGCGCACGCGGGGTGAGCTCCTGCGGGTCGAGGCGCCCTTGCGTGCAGCGGAAGCGTACGTACCGGCTGCGAGGAGCGCCAGGAGCGCCCCCCGCCGAAGCATTTCGCGCGTCACGCTGAGGCGCGTCGGCGCTCGCGTCAATATGTGTAGTGCGACCGGTGCCAAAGCGGCAGGCCAGTCGACTCGGCGTCCTGGTCCTGTCCGGTCTGCCGGCCTGCCTGCCTGCCTGCCTGCCTGCCGGTAGTGGAGTGGAGTGGAGAGCGCGCGAGTGGCTTCATATGCTCTGTACTCTCTAGTGTGCACGCTTCGTACATGGTCTCGTGGTCTCGTGATGGGCATTGAATACTGTACGATCGCACGAGCCATCTGGTTCTGACGAACTGTACCGGATGGAGCCTCGCCTTCCATGGTCGCTTGAGCACGTTGGATCACCATCCAAAGGACATCAGATCCTTTCCTTTGCACGAACTCAAATCACTATTACAGCCACAGCAAGGACCTCCTTGTCGCCTGCATGACGCCCGCCGCCGATCAAAACTCCACCGACACGTTGCTCTGCGTCCGCTTCTCGCGGCGGCTCCCGACCGCGTTGCCCCAGACGTCCTGCTCGCCGTCGCTGCCGCCGTCGCTAAAGTGGTAGCTGCCCTGGCGCGCCGCGGCTGCGGGGGCGGCGGGCTTGGCGGGTCCGCTGTCTGGTGACGGCGGGACCGAGTAGTCGATCGCGGCGCCGCGGACGGGCGACGTGACACTGGTGATCGGGATCTGCGGTGCGGGCAGGCGGGCGTTGGCTTGGTACGGGTACTGCTGGGAGCTGAAGGTCGTCGGCGCAGACGGAGGGGGCGCCGCGCGTGAATACTCGGCCTTGGGCGGGGCGAGCCGCCGGTCGTCGTCATCGTCCGAGTCGTCGTCTTCGTCCCTGCGCTTCTTCCAGAGGATGAGCCCGACCGCAGCGGCAACGACGACCACAACGGCCGCAACAATGCCGACGATGAGCCCGACGTTGGTGCCGGAGGAGCTGTCCGTCTCGGACGCCGTGTTGGACGATCCGGAGGCGGCCGACTGAGAAGACACTGCGGCCGACGCAGCCGTTTCGGTCGGGGTGGGCGTGGGCGTGGGCGTTAGTGTTGCTGACGACGAGCTCGACGAGGAGCTCATGACGCTGCTGTTGCTGCTGCTGTTGCTGCTGCTGTTGCTGCCGCTGGCGCTGTCGCTGGTGCTACTGCCGCTGGCACTCGCTGACGATTCAGAAGAGGACGCTGAGGACAAATCCGAGGCAGTCCAAGAGGAAGACCAGGAGGGGGAAGGGAGAGGATGACGACGACGCACCGGACGAGGACGTCGAACCGCTCGCGGAGCTTCCAGCGAAGGAGGAGGAGGAGGAGGAAGAGCCGCTGCGCGAGTCAGACGCCGATGAGGAGCCAGACTCTGACGAGCTGGCGCTGCCGGAACTGCTAGCTGTCCGCAGTGGCAACACAGAAGAGGTCAGCTCCTGCGGCTGGAGATCGCGGGCGGACGCGCGGGCGGACCCCCCCCCCACCCACCCACCTGCGCTGCAGTCGTACGTGTCCTCGGGGCATTTGCCGCGGGTGTAGCTGTAGCACGCGTACTCGGTGGACGAGAAGACGGAGGTGATGGTGGCCCACCAGCCACTGTCCTCGTCCATCTCGGCCAGGCACGGGTTGCACGTCTTCTTGGTGCGGTCACAGGTCTTGGACGACGAGCCGTTCACGTAGCAGGTGTCGGCGTCCGCGCACACATCGCTGCTGGCGCCGTCCACCGCCGCGCCTGCGGTCAGTTCAGTTCGCACCCGCCCCGCGCCGGTCAGCTGCCAACCCGTCGACGCGCTCGCCGCGACCGAGGAGGCCGGGCCTCTGGGCCTGACGTACCTGCAGCCGCGAGGGCCGTC
Source organism: Phytopythium mirpurense (assembly GCA_023338055.1). Taxonomy (NCBI): domain Eukaryota; phylum Oomycota; class Peronosporomycetes; order Pythiales; family Pythiaceae; genus Phytopythium; species Phytopythium mirpurense. The sequence goes on from JAADXZ010000829.1 coordinate 12,166, forward strand.
ACCGCCGCCGCCAGAAGCAACTGTCGCCGCCCCATGGAGCCGCTGCTGCTGTTGCTGTGGTCGACGCGCTAGGCTTGCTTGTCTGTCCGCTGTCTGCGGGAGCGTGAGAAACGGACTGACAGGCATCTGTTCTGCCCTTGGGGGAAGGCTCACGACACTGTACTCTACACATAGTGTACTACGCCCATTGCCATTCCATCTATCACTCCCTAATAGGATATGCATTAATTATAAGAGTACTTTCCGATATAACAACACTCAGCCTTTCGAAAGGCATTAATGTTCCCTAGTTGTTTGATAACCCGTCAAAGTCGATAGGGCTACAACAATAAGGGTACACTCATGAAGGCTGTAACGGGTTACACGGTACCCTTTGGGGTACGCGGCCGGCAACGTACTTTTGTACCCCGGCCTGCTCGTACCTAGCCGCGTGACTACGGTACCCCCGGCTGCGACTGGCGCCGAAGACAGCTGACGTACCGTGGGTACTGTCAGACTGTATAGTTCTTTGACTTTATATGTTTCTTAGATTTGATCCTGTTAGATCTAATTAGGTTAGTTCGGAACCACTCATTTCGAATTGTCCTTTCGGACTACAGAGAAATAAAGTCAGTCTCCATTTTGCAAAGGAAAACAACAATTGTTATTTACATTAGGGCCTATAGTGAGGCCAAATGTATTTGACAGTTAGTA
>JAADXZ010000830.1:0-12793 GCA_023338055.1 Phytopythium mirpurense
CATATACTCTTCCGTGATAGGAAATCGAATGACCGAGGTCGAGAGCCACTGCAGGACTAGCATAGTCTCTCGAATGTAGGCATAAGCAGAGGATTTGGGCAGCCCAAAGTACAGCCCAGCGATCTCGATGGAGGACGCGTGTCCTAAGTAGTACAGAGTCGCTGCCACGCGTTTAGACACAGACACGTTAGACCAACTCAGGGCCATATGCACGTGCGTCCACGCATCCTCTACTCGCCCTACTACGTGCAGAAAGGAGGAAAGAGAGCAGCGCACAGACGCTCGGAACCAGCGCTCGTCGCGAGCAGCGAGGGCGCGTTCAAGAACATCGGAGCCAATGACTCCCCGGCGCTCCCTAGGAAGCCCAAGGGAGCGCCAGTCACACTCCGCAACGGCGACAGCAGCGCTAGCTGCAGACATTACTGCTGCAAGCACGGCAAGCTCGTCTTCGTCCTTGCTCCCATCCTCGATGGTTCCACAGTGACGTATAGCGATGGATGGACGCCAATACACCTGCAAAATGTAATGGAATGTTGAATTTATTTCTCTGCCAACTTGGCAGCGGAAATTTGGGCTTCCAAATCTGGCAGAAAATGCCAGGTTTAGGTCAAAATATGGCCAATCAAATGATGGGAAATTTGGCAGTGGAAGCGGAATCGAAAGTTTAAACGGGGCCTCTCAGTCTGTTCGTTGCTGTCGCGCCACAACGTGGGGCAGTCTGCGACTCGTTTCACACTGTGTTCAGTCGCCTCCAAGCGTCGCAGTGGCAACGAACAGATCGGCGCCGCTGTTCTGTCATTGAATCCGGATCTGTGTGCGGACGGTGCGCTTCGCACCTGGACGGAGGGGAAGTTCCTCCCCCTGGACAGGCTCTGAATCACCTTGCATTGCAGCGAATTGCAAGAGCGAGCCTGTCCTCGCCAAAGGCGCGTCGACACATACGTGGGTGACAGGCTGCTTGGCGGAGCAGCTCCGTGGTTGCATAATCATGATCCTTCTGACTCAATCGTTGAGTCAAACGTCGGGCGAAGCGTCGTGCCAGGATCGGAGAGAGGATGACGGGTCGACACACGCCAGTCTTTCGTGTCTCTCGTGGCACTGCGGCGTCTCGTGGCGTCGTGTTGCGAACTGCTCCAGTACAGAACGAGCCGACGCCGGCCCAGCTCCCTCACTTGAACTTCTACTCGGTTGCTCCCATGCCCACAGGAACAACCGCGTAGAGATCGCGATGCCCGACGCCTCGCCCCCGCTCGACCGACACGCCATGGCCGAGATGAAGGCGCCCAGCGGCGGCCACGCGAGTCCTCAGTGGTTCGTGCTGACGTCCACCGGCGTGCGCTTCCACGACGCCGAGTTCCAACGACAGGCGGACGCCAAGGTGGCGGCGCTCAAGGAGCTGGCGGTCCAAGCCAGCGACTCGTCCACGAACTCGGCCATCGCACGTAAAGCTCTCCAGTATCGCGGTTTTTCGGCGTGAGCGTCGCGCCGGGGACCCTTTGCGCACTTTAGTGGCTGCGAGAGCATGCGTCGCGTGCCCGAGCAGAGCAGCAGGTGAGCGGCGCAGCGGCTTGGTACAATACTAGAGTATGGGGAGAGCCGACCGGGCGTCGCTATGAGTATTAATAGCACGCAGGTCCACGGCGCATCGAAGCGTCGAGACACTTCCGCACACAAGCCCAGACACCCGAGCGTGCCGTGCCGGCTTCTCCCCTCCATGTCGTTCCAGCTCGTCCCTGCCCGTCAACTGCCGTCCGTCGACCTCTCCAGGTCGGTGCTCTCGCTCATCGCCCCTGCCGAAGCCCGCGCGTCCATTGTCCAGTGGACCCAACGCCATGCCCAGAAGCTGGCCTGGTGCAACCGCCTCGGCATCAGCGGGATCATCGTCGGCTTCTTCACGCCGCGGGCGGTCGGCGCGCCCGTGATGGTTGTGTGCTCAGCGTGCTGCGTTGTCGGCGCGACTCCAACCGTCCTCCTGTCCAACGTGCCGCTGCTGCTCCTGCTGCTGCGCCAGTACGAGTTCTGGGTCTTCTCGCTCTTCAACGCCATCAACTGGAGCCTCTGTGCGGTGCTCTTCGGCGACGTGCGCGCCGTCAGCTGCTTCGCCTGCTGGCTCAACACGACGCTCATCATCTGCATCGACGCCAACACGCGGACGCTCATGAACCTCGTGCGCGGGGCCACCATGTGGCTCCCCGGCGTCGTGGCCATCACCGTCCTGTGCATGCTCCACCTCTTTGACATCGACCTTCGCCAGTACGAGCCGCTGGTGCTCTGGCAGCACGACGAAGGCAGCAGCCGCAGTCGCAGCAGCGTGAGCTTGACGCTCGTCAACCTGTTCGCCAACGTGTCCATCACCATCAGCGTCTACGTGGGCATCCGCCTGTACTTCAAGCGCGCCGTCCTCACGCCGCGCTTCCGCCAGCGACGAATGATCCCCAGCAGCATCTTCCGCGTCGGCCTCGCGCTTGAAGCCCATACCGTCGAGGTGAAGCCCGAGGCGGAGGGGATAATGCCGACACCACCAAGGCCAACGCATCCAGTCCAGTCCTTCAAGCGCCTGCTCTCTTCCAAACCGTGGAGGTCGGCTGTGGTCTTCAACGAGGCTGCATACTCGACGAACGCTACCGAGAGCCGAGCATCCACCCACGCGACGTCGGTGACTGCGGACGACATACAGCAAATGCAGCCCATCCGTCCTCGCGTCACGAGCTTCTCGTCAGACGACACGCTAGTTCGCGGTCTAACAGGGCCAGGGTCCGCCTTTGGGCGGTTCCTGTTGGCTGTGGGCGGATCCACCGGCCTGGCAGCGTCCACGTACGGCCTGGCGATGCAGATCCACGCGGACGTGGCCTCGATCCTCGGTCTGGCGCTCACTGTCGCGTTCGGCTGCGTTATACTCGCGAACTGCAACCGGCACGTGCTGTGGTCTCTCGCCAAGAACTTCGACGCGCTCTACCTCTCCTTCCAGACCTGTGCCAGCGCCGTCAGCATCGATCTTTCCCTACAAACGCGTGGCGCACGAGGGATCTCAGTCGCGGCGCTGCTGCTGTGGCTGCACCTCACGATGGTGCTCGATGCGCTGCTCCCTGACGCGAGGCGTCGCCTGGGCCTCAAGAAGCGCCACTTCATCTCGCCGCTGCTCGTCGTGGTGGTTCTCCATGCGCTTCTACTTCACAGCACTCTGACGGGGTCACCTATAGCCGCGCCCTGTCTCGAGAACCGCGTTATCTTCTGCCTCCGCGGCGACGAGTTCTGCATCTACACGCTCAGCTTCCTGCTCATGCGGCTCGTCTCGCTCTTGATCGTGCTCCTCCGGCTCCTGTGGACGCTCGTGACGCAGCGAGATAGCGAGCTCCTCTTCTTCCGGGGCCGCGTCGAGTTCTACGTCCCGGCGCGCCATTTGCCGTTCGAGCTCGCAGCCGCGACCACTTCTGGCATCCAAGTCGCGACTGTGGTCCTGCCTGACAGTGGGCAGCAAGAGAGGCGAAGCGGAGATCGATAGCAGCGGTGGGTTAGAAGCTATAACTAGCGTGACATTGGGCTTGACGAGTCGAGGGTTGGACCATCAGCGGGAAGCCGTGACGCTGGACGGGAATTGATGGCGAGCAACGCGCTGGACGCGCCGGACATGCTGCTGAAGGCGCGGGTCGACTGCGGAGCACGCCACCAGCCGTTGAAGATCGACTTCCAACCGTCCGCGTTGCTCCAGAGGCGACAGTTGACGCGTCAGTGCGGAGTTTTGGCGCCTGGAGGAGACTGGCGGTCGCATTCGTCGGTGAAGATGCAGTACACGGCCTCAGAGCTGTGCTTGGCTGCTGTCCCGTTCTGTTGCGCACAGTTGCGCAGCCCGCTGCAAAGTTTCAGGGGCAATACCACGACGTATTATGAGCGTGTATCCAGAGCGCACGGACCTTGGCGAGCGCCGCGTGGACGCAGACGGCCTCGCGTGCTAAGTTTTCGGTCACAGCAGTCGCCACGGACGCCTTGGCGTCCTCCGAGAGAGCGGACGCTTCGATCTCGCCCAGGAGTTCGCTCCGCTTGCCGTCGATCCCAGTCTGGACGTCTTCCCAGCTCAGCACGCCGTCTCCATCGCGATCAAACCGCTCCACGTCGGTCGGCTCGAAGCTTGACAGTGCCGAGCGTACCAGCAGTTGGGTCGTCAGGCTCGCGTCGCTCGTGGGTGCTGTCCCAGTTGAGGCGGCTATGGGTTCTTTGGGACCCCCAGCGTGAGGGAGGAGGTCGCCCAGCACTCCGAAATGCACGTCGCCCCACGTCGCCAAGGCGCAAACAGCAGCAGCGGCCACGAGCAGCAGCGAGAGTACGGACCCCCCGACCACGACACGTCGGCGTCGGAGCTGCTGGGAGCGCACAAGGGCCGCGCGAGCGCCTCGCTTGGGCGCGGTAATCCTGCGCGGATCCTCTGGCGATCCGTACCGGTAGCTGTACACGGCGCCAACAGTCGGCTTCATCTTCCGTTCGCGTCGAGGGTCTCGCTAGCTCAAGAGTGTGTGGTACCTAGGGATGGCCTTGAAGGGTTCCTTCCGACCGATAGAGGGTCGGCAAGGCGTCGTCGAACGACACCAGGGAGCGAGCCGTTAGCAGCTAACGAACCAACGGTTCACGTCCAACGGTCGCAATTCATATTGGAGCTCGTCAAGAGAGGCGATCACAGACCGTATGCAACGCCAGGGACCGGTCGGGTCTGTGTGGAGGGAGGTAGGGAGTTGACTCGAGTGAGTGGCACGGACAGGGGAAGCCAACGGCGCGCACGTACGCCCACCGCGCGCGGTGGCCGCAGTGAGGAAGGACGCCGTGCGGAGCGAGTCGCTGGCCGGGCGCCTCTAAAACGTGAGCTCGCCCGAGATGACCTGGGCGCGGCCGATGACGTAGACCTTGGCGCCGAGCGCCGTGAGCTGGTCGTGCGGCAGGATGTTGCGTCCGTCGAAGAAGAAGGCGGGCTTGGTCATGGACTCGTGGATGCGCTTGTAGTCGTACGTCTTGAACTCGTCCCACTCGGTCATGGCGGCGATGGCGTGCGCGTCCTTGGCGGCCTCGTACGGGTCCGCGTAGAGCGTGAGCAGCTGGTGCAGCTGCGGGTGCGTCTTGACGCTCACGCCCTGGTACTCGAGCTCGTGCAGCAGGTCCTCCTGCTTGACCTTGGGGTCGTAGATGGCGACGCGCGCCTTCTCCTCGAGCAGGTACTTGACGATCGTGGCGGCGGGCGTCTCGCGCACGTCGCCCGTGTCCTTCTTGAAGGCGGCGCCAAAGACGCAGATCTTCTTGTTGGTCACCGTGTTGAACATGCGGCGGATCATGGTCGTGGCGAAGCGCGTCTTCTGGTAATCGTTCATGGTCACGACGCCGCGCCAGTACTCGGCCACCTCGGGCAGGTGGAAGCTCTCGGCCAGGTACACGAGGTTCAAGATGTCCTTCTGGAAGCACGAGCCGCCAAAGCCGACCGAGCAGTTGAGGAACTTGGCGCCGATGCGGTCGTCGGCGCCCACGGCGCGCGCTACCTCGTGCACGTTGGCGCCCGTGGCCTCGCAGACGGCCGAAATGGAGTTGATGCTCGAGATGCGCTGCGCCAGAAAGGCGTTCGCCACGAGCTTGGAGAGCTCCGAGGACCAGACGTTGGTGGTGATGATGCGCTCGCGCGGCACCCAGCGCGCGTAGACGCCGACGAGCGCGTCGACGGCGGCATGGCCCGCGGCGGTCTCGGCGCCGCCGATGAGGATGCGGCTGGGCGTCTGCAGGTCCTCGATGGCCGTGCCCTCGGCCAGGAACTCGGGGTTCGACAGCACCTCGAACTGCAGGCCCTTGGAGTTGGCGCGCAGCACCGCCTTGATGGATTCGGACGTGCGAACCGGCACGGTCGACTTCTCGACCACGATCTTGTTGGCCGTGGCCACCTCGGCGATCTTGCGCGCGCAGGCCTCGCAGTTCTTGGTGTCGGCGGCGCTGCCGGCGCCGATGCCGCTCTGCTTGGTCGGCGTGTTGACGCACACAAAGATGATGTCGGCCTCGTTGATGTACGTGTCCAGGTCGGTCGAGAAGAAGAGGTTCTTGCCGCGGCGCGCGTCCACGAGCTCCTTGAGCCCCGGCTCGTAGATCGGGATCTCCTCCGGGTCGTTCCACTTGGCGATCTGCGCCTCCGAGATGTCCACCACCACCACCTTGATGTCGTGGCAGTAGTTGGCGATCACCGCCATCGTCGGGCCGCCCACGTAGCCCGCGCCCATGCAGCACACGGTCATCTTGAACTCGCTCATGGCGGCGCTAGCGGTGTCGTTTGCTGCAGTGGGTGGGCTTCGAAAGGCTTCTACGGGCTTCGCTGGGGCTTCCGCAGGACCGACGTCCGTCCGCGCTTCTCCGCGTGGCGAGTCGAGTTGTGAGCTGCTGGGCGGTCGGGTCGGTTCGGCTCCACAGACGACGCGTGGGGAGTAAACAGGGAAAGAGACCGGGGTAATGTATGGGTTACGAGAGACGTGCGGATAACAAAATTGACCGAACTTCAGCCAACCCCCTCCCTACACTTCGTGCCGGATTCCGCGATCTAGACTCAAATCCTTGAAAACGAATACGTGTCCCTTGACTCAAAGACATATATACGTTTTCAAAGGTGTTTGTAATGTGTTGGAAGTGGAAAATTTTCCTCTGAAAATGCATGAATTCGGAGTTTAGTTCGGGTAGATTCCGCACCCAGGTCAAAGCTTCAAAATGCGGATACCCATTTTTCAACAACATTTGAAATTCCACATGATCGCAAAACCTTCTATGCATTCTCGCCAGATCAGCAGTCGGTCCTCACAATCTGAACGGACATCCACTCACTCGCTCGATTGGCGGGTCGCCATGGCTGACTCGTTCGCCGAGTTGTGCTCGAGCAGCGCGCCGTTCGTCTTTAGTGGCATGGACATCGTCTTTGGCGTTGCCTCACCGTTTAAAGCTTCACTTCATTCTCGGCTCGCTCTCTTTTTAGCAGCGCCCTACGAACACAAGTCTCGCATCGCCCTACCAAACCCTACGACTAGTTACAGTCATTGCTGTTAAAGTCATTGCTGGCTGTTCCTCTCTAGCGCCGCATCTTGCACGGGTGTCAACGGTGCACGTAAGCGTCAAACACCTCTGAAACTGTATATACTTGGGTTTTGAGAGATACGCACGTATAAATTCAAATTTTGCAGTAAAGTCTGTGCACCAATCAAACCTCCACAACCGGTGAATACTCTATTGATTTATATGTCATGCATATTACATTCACATTATTGACACACTATACAATTACACAGGTAATTCGACTCAAAAGATCTCAACCTTCTTATCCCGCGCCAATATAGATCTTCCACCTGCGATGCCTGCATCCGTGGGGAACGACGCGATGGCCGGTGTGGCGCGTCCCCGGGCGCGCGAGGAGACGCCGCTGGTCGCCCAGACGAGGACCAGCTACGACGCGGTCGCTTCGCCGTCCCCTGCCGTGTCCATGGCGGGCGGGTCGGCCGTGGCGCCCTCGACGGCGGCGCCGCCGAGCAACCCGTTCGTGTACGACTCGCCCGTGACCGCGCTCGAGAAGTGCAAGATGGCCGCGCTGTGCCTCCTGGGCGTGCCGCTGCTGCGCGTGCTGCTGCTGGCGGCCGTGCTGCTGCTCGTGGTGCTCGTGTGCAACCTGGCGCTACTGGGCTACTCGCCGTCGGCGCTCGAGCCGATCCCTCGCGGGCGCCGGCGGTTCGCGGGCGCCGTCACGCCGCTGTTGGCGCGCGCGGCGCTCTTCGTCCTCGGCTACTACTGGATCCCGGTCACGTACGCTCCGGGCGCCGAGGGCGGCAGCCAGGCGCTACGGCGCCAGCGCGTCGTCGTGAGCAACCACGTGACGTTCGTGGACGGCGTGTTCCTGTACTACCTGCTGCGCCCGAGCATCGCCATGAAGGCCGAGCTGGCGCGCATCCCGCTCGTGGGCAAAGTCATCCAGATGACGCAGCCCATCCTGATCGACCGGTCGACGTCCGAGGGCCGGCAGCGCGCCAAGCAGGAGATCCGCGCCCGCATCTCGGAGCCGGGCGCGCCGCCGCTGCTCGTCTTCCCGGAGGGCACGACGTCCAACCAGCGGTTCCTGACCAAGTTCAAGGCCGGGTCCTTCGCCTCGGGCGCGCCGTGCCAGCCCATCGCGCTGCGCTACCCCTTCCGCCACTTTGACGTGAGCTGGACGCCGACCGTCTCGGCGACGTACCTGCTGCTGCGCATGCTCTGCCAGGTCTACAGCCGCATGGAGGTGCACGTGCTGCCGCCCTACGTGCCGTCCGGTGCCGAGCTGAAGAGCCCGGAGGCGTACGCGGACGGCGTGCGGAGGGAGATGGCGGCGGCGCTGGGCGGTGTGCAGTGCACCAACCACGCGTTCGAGGACGTGGCCATGCTCATGCAGGCCGGGGACTACGCGACGCGGCACGTCGTCCCGCTGACAGACGTGGGCGAGATCGCCACGCTCACGTCCCTGCGCGGCGCGGACGTCAGCAAGCTCGTCACGTACTTCAGCCGGCACGACCTGGACAAGGACGGGCTGCTGTCGCTGGACGAGCTGCGGCACCTGCTGCCGGCGGACGACCCGGCGCTCGTGGAGCAGCTCTTCTACCTCGTGGACATGGACGGCAGCGGCCAGATCGACTTCCGCGAGCTGTGCCTGGCGCTCCAGAGCCTCAACCCGAGCTGCAGCGGCCAGGACCTCGCGCGCTTCGCGTTCCGTCTGTACGACCTGGACGACAACGGCGTGATCGACGCCGCCGAGCTGGAGCGCATGCTCAGCTTCGCCGGGAGCTTCTACGGCGTCTCCACGTCCGACACGGTCGAGAAAGCGGTCGCCGAGCTGACGCAGGGCGCCGAGCACGTCCTGATCTCGTTCGGGCAGTTCCAGCGCCTCCTGGAGCAAGCGCCCGAGCTGCTCGGACACACGCGCTCGCGGCTAGAGCTCCTGCGCGGATCCTTGCGCGAGGACTGATCCTGCTCCCGCGGGCCAACCGCATCAAGGGGGTGGAGGTGGTCGGGCATTAGCAAGGACAGCGACGCGGAGGAGGAGGAGAAGGAGAAGGAGAGAAGAAGAGGGAAGAACAGAGGGTGCGATTGATGTATCAAGTCGGAAGCAGCACGCGGACGGTCGCGGACGACTTGTGCCGCGCTCACGTCGCCTTGCCGGGCTTGTGGCCGCCGCCGCCGCTAGCGCCAGCCCGCGGCAGCAGGAACATGCTGAGCACGTCGCGGTTGGCGCCCAGGAACTCGAGCGCCTGGCTCTCGATGACTCGGCGCGTGGACGGCACGAGGGCGTCTCCGCCGCGACCGACACGGGCCTGCGCGAGCGCCACGGCGCCCCGCAGGTCGCCCGTGTCCCTGTAGAAGCTGGTCACGTCGTCCACGAGCTGGCGCACGCCGTCGTCCTTGGCCAGGAAGCCGCCGAGCGCGACGCAGAACTCGCTGAAGCGGTCGTGGTAGAGCGCGCTGGCCCACTTGCCGCGGAAAAAGTCGACCCAGTCGGGCACGCGGCCGCTCGAGAAGGACGTGACGGCGCTGTTGAGGTACGACTCGTGCATGCCCACGACGCACTGGAGGTTGCGCACCTCGACGCGGTCGACACCCAGGTACTCGAGCCGGCTGACGATGCCCAGGTCGTCCACGTGCAGGCACGTGTACCTACCGATCTCGGGCGGCTGCGTCTCGCTCGCGTTGTCGCGCGGCGCGGCTGGGACGCTGGTCGGCAGCGCGTGCAACGCCAGCGTGTTGGTGAGCGACGGAATGCTGATCTGCACGTACGTCTTGCCCCCGAGCACCGTCGAGGTGCGCACGACGGGCATGAGCATGTCGGGCGGCGGCACCACGCTCGCCTGGTGCGGCCCAGGCTTTGGTGACTGCGGACGCGCGTCCACGCCGCTCGAGAAGCTCTTGCGCGTAGCCAAGGCCCCCGAAGGCGTCGACTGTGGCTCGTGGCCGGCTGCAGGCGCGCCTGGCGCCGCGCTGAGCGGGTCGACGAGCCGGAGCAGCGAGCTGGCGAGCAGCGCGCCGCACTCGTGGCTGTTGTAGTGCTCGTGCAGCTTGGCCGACATGAAGCGCCGCGAGAAGCGACACAGACTGCCGGCGCCCAGCACGTGGGGGTCCGTTGTGCGCATGTCGCCGGCGACGACGAGCCGCCCGTCGAACACGAGCCCGCTCTCGTTGATGGCGCGGAACACGTCGTAGTCGGGCTCGTTGTGCTGGCAGCAGAGCAGCCAGCCGCACGGCAGCACGCTGTCGCTCGGCTTGCCTGGCCCCGCGTGTCCGTTCTGGTGGTGGTCGCGCTGCGGTTGGAGGTGGACGGCGCCGCCGTGCGCACTTCCGCCGTCGTGGCTGTCTCCGGACGCTGCGGCTGCCGCCGAGGCCGACGCGAGGCGGACGCCTTCCAGCGCATTGTCTTTGCTCGTCACGATCCCCGCGATCTTGCAGTGGTCGTGCGTCGTGATGCCCCGGACGGCGAACTCGCGCTCGACCTCGGCGCGCACGGTCGCGTCGTCGAAGAGGCTCTCGCGGTGCGCCGGCGACACGTGGACGATGCGCGCGCCCGGGACGCCGCGCGCCAGCAATCCGTGGATCACCTGCAGCGCGAAGAGCGAGCTCCCGTAGACGACGATCGGCTGTCCGTCCCCGGCGCCGGCCTGGGCCTCCGTCTGCAGCTGCTCGTGCAGGAAAGCCGCCGACGAGAGGTCCCCGAGCGGGACCATCTCGCGTGGAATGGGCGCGGGGGCGTACGCGTCGTCGCCCCCAAAGGTCGTGCGCATGCCGAGCGCGGCGCTCGTGCCGTCGTGGAGCCCGGCCGTGAGCGCCAACAAGTCGTAGGGCACGCACGAGCCGTCCATGAGCAACACGGCGCGGGCCGCGCGGTCGATGCGCACGACGCGGCTCGAGATGACGCGCACGTGGGTCTCGAGGCTCAGCTGCGCGAGCTCCAAGGCCGTGAAGGAGCTCTTGCGCGCAAAGTCGCTGGGCGAGGGCGATGGCGCGGCCTGTGTGTCGTTGGCGATGGCGCCGTGGACGTCTCGCGTCGCGAGGCGCAGCCCCGAGGGCGAGATGAGCGTGATGCTCGTGAAGCGCAGGTACGGGACGCTAAGCAGGCGCTGGCAGCAGGCGAGGGCGGCGTCCGACGCGCCGACGAGCACGATCCGCTGGTTGAGCCGGAGCTTGGGCTCGGACAGCATCTTCTTGGTCAGCACGAAGAGCGCGAAAGCGTCGAAGCGCGCCGCGTGCGCCGCGCGCTCGGCGTCCTCGGGGTCCGTTTCCGCGTGGTCGCCGCTGCTGGCCTCGATGCTCCTCCGCGGTGGCGCGAGCACGAACTCGTGCAGCACGGGGCTCACGCGGCTCGGCTTGGCGCCTTGCGTCGGCACCTGCAGGAAGAGGCACGACTTGTGGCACTGGCGCAGGAGCTCGAGCAGCACGAAGCGCGCGCAGGAAGCCAGCGCCGGGTTGAGCAGGAAGGCGCCGAGCACCGCCTGGTCCTTGGACCGGTGGAAGGCCGGCTGGGCGACGCGCTCGAGCTCGAAGTGGCTCTTGAGCGCCCCGCTCGTCAGCTCGAGGTCGCGCACGAGCGACGCGAAGCCCACGGCGACGCCGTTCGCCTCGACCGTGAAGGCCACGCGCCGCGGGTTGTCCTCGAGCTCGACGTCCGCCTCCTCGCAGACCTCGCGGACGTCGCTCTGCACCGCGAGCCGCGCGGCCGGGTCCACGCCCTGCAGCAGGCCGCCCAGCGCGTCGGCGTCCGCGGCGGCCGTGACTCGGCGCACGGCCAGCCGCAGAGGCTCGAGGACGCGGTCGCCGCGGGCCGACAGCGGGCTGAAGAAGGCCATGGCGTCGCGGTGCAGCAGGTAGAGCGCGTGCGTGAAGGTGCTGTCGGCGCGGGGCGGCACGGGCGTGAAGAGCTCGAGGAAGGCGGGCTCGGGCGCCGTCGTGGGCAGCGTCACGAGGCAGAAGTCGCGGCCCGGGAAGCTCGCGAAGGCGTGCGCGAGCAGCTCGGGCGCCCACGCGTCCGCGTGCCGGTCGAGGCAGAAGAGCGTGACGACGAAGCAGTTGTCGTGCGCCTCGAGCCGCTCGAGCTGTGCTATGGAGCCGCCGTCGGGGCCGCAGCGCTGCAGCAGCGCGGCCTCGACGTCCAGCATGCGCTGGTACACGGGCGCGCCAAAGGCGTGCGAGATGTGCAGCTTGGGCTGCAGCCCGTCGCTCCGCACGACCTCGACGCGCTGGCCCGGGAAGTCGGCGAAGGCCGCGAGGACCCCGCCGCAGTTGGCGTGGAAGGCGGCGAGGCGCGTGCGCACCGTCTCCTCCGTGTCGTCGGCGCGCTGCTCGACCGCGAGCCCGGGCGGCGGCGGGTTGAAGTCGACGTGGAAGGTGCGGCCGGTCGCCGGGTCCACGCGGCGGCCCGAGATGCGCGCGACCACCTCCTCGTCCGGCACGTCGAGCACGAGCACGCAGTCGGGCACGACGCCCTTGGCCAGCATGGCCTCGGCCTGCACGCGCGTGCGCGGGAAGCCGTCGAGCAGCCAGCCGCGCTCCTGGCAGTCGGGCTGCTGCAGCCGCTCAAGAACGACGTCGATGACGAGCGCGTCCGGCACGAGCTCGCCCGCGTCCATGAAGGCCTTGGCCTGCATCCCGAGCGGCGCGCCCGCCGCGATGCTCGCGCGCAGCATGTCGCCCGTGGACAGGTGCACGACGTCGAACTGCGCGACGAGCAGCTCGCACTGCGTGCCCTTGCCGCCGGCGGGCGGGCCGACGATGACGAGCTTGGGCGGCG